>CM076576.1:780640171-780878360 GCA_034641835.2 Pinus albicaulis | reverse complement strand
GATGCACTTCATCTTCTATCTGCCCTTGTGAGAAAGGAAGAAAAGCAGTGCATCCCATAGTGTGTTGAGGTGCATCTCCAATGAGATCTCTCCTTGAGACCTCCCTTTCATCAATAGCCTTCCAAAACCAATGAGGTCTTGGATCTGGAAGTAGAAGTTCCTCTTTGAGCTGAGAGGAGCTCCTTGAGAAAGTGTCATCTTGAAGGGAGAAAGGGTTTCTTACTCCAAGATGTCTACCATCAATCTTCAAGGCTTCAAACCCCAACCTCCAATATGATGCACAATCCAACAATGGCTCACGAGAGTGATGGTTTGATTCCTTCTTGAGTGTTTCCATGTTGCACAGCGCAGTGCAACCAAGCTGCTCTATAGTAGCAATGAGATTTGACCCTTGGCCATGCAAAAATAAATCTCCACATTGATCAAAAGAGTTTGCTGCAACAATGGAATGTGGAAATCTTTTCATACCTTGATGTGCATTTGGAACTTCTTGCAGGGTTGCAAGAGTCCCTTCCTCAAAAGTGTTAGCTGCCCCTACTGTTGATGCATGTGGCTGCTCCTCCATGAGTGTGACAGCATTATCACAAGCCTCCTTAAGAGGGGGTGTGATCTTTTCTTTCTTTGCTCTTTCTCCATCAAAGGTTTGGATCAACCTTTGAGTGAACTCTGCAAAAGTATTCACCCTTGCATGGCTCAAGTGGCTGCACCACCAATCATAGGATTCACCCACCAAGTGCAGTGCTGAGATTTCAACAGCCTCTTTCCCTGCTACAGGATGTAGTAGGAAAAATGCCTCCAGCTTTCTCACCCAAGCTCTCGCATCAGATGACCCATCAAAGGTAGACAACAGAAATCTATTGCCTTTGATTTCCTTTCTGCTACATGGTCCCTTCTCTTCCTTCAGCTGGATGAAATGAGGGAAATCTAGAGTCTCCCTGAAGGCTCTGGGTTGAGATCTATACTCAACAAGGTAATCACTGAGAATCTGATGATCCAAGTGTCTCCCATGCTCAGTATCTTCTGCTCGATGAGAGTAGGAAGTGCCTGGTACTTCTCTTCTTTTTCTTCAACCTTCTTGACCTCCTCAATGGTGGATTCATTCCCTCTGGATCTGAAAATAGATGAGAATAAACTCTCCTTTTTCACCGCTCCGGTCTTCTTGGGCTTAGACTCACAGGGACTAGTGGATCCCTCATGCATGGGAAGAGGTGATTTCCCAATGGTACGCTGCAAATCTGAACTCTGCGTGGTAGAAAACCCACTGGTCCTTTCATTGTACCTTCCTCCTTCATCCTGCCTGAGCTGACAATAATCTTTGAAGGGCAAAGCTGCTTTGAAGTCTTCCCCCATGGACTGCCATTTACGGAAATAATCTCCAAAGGGTAAATGATCCTGCTGCCTTTCTTCCTTACTCTGCACTGGAGGTAAGAATGTAGGCATTGTGATAATGTCCACAGGCTGAGCCAGAACCATGCTCTGATACAACTGTAATATTCCTTTTTAAGGGAATTTATAAAACACGGGAATGGTACAGCAATGGTATGTTTTCAAGGGAAAATAACCAGTGATGCGGAGCATACAACAACACATGAAGTAATAAAAACAACCTATGCAACAGATACACGTTAAACACAGAGATCACTGAGCCATTTTATTATGTCGGGAAATTATAAGGAAATACAATAGCTGCTCAGGTGATAGCACCCAAAGCTGGCTCAAGGCAAATCGAAAGGTATTCTCAGAATGACAGAGGAACAGCGATTCACCGTCCTGTGTTCAAGCGGCGGGGAATACAAACGCGCTGCTGCTAATACGCTGCGGCGGAACAGAGATTCCCTAAGAAAGCATCCTGATTCTGCTTCAGGCCCTTAATAGGCACGAACTGTCTCTGCTTCAAACTCCAGGCCCGAAACTCCCAAAATGATAATAACACTGTGCACACACGCGATGGACTGCGGTCTTTTCACCTAGACGGCGCTGCCACTCCTGACGCAGCTCTGCAACAAGTTGCAACAAGTTCTAGACCCAATCCTTCTGCAAAACTATGATAGAACTGCCTCACCCGAGCAGGCACTCGAAGTTCCTCGGGGCTGAGGTTGAGATCTCCGCTCGGAGACACTCGGTGCACTGAACAGTGCTGCAGACCTGCTAAACAACCGGCGTGCTCAAGTCTTAGCGACCAGTTTCAATTTCATAAACATCAATAATAATCCAAAACATGGTGGCTCCCTTCCTTTTGTATGCGGCCTTCGTCACGAGCCCTTGACTTCCGCTTTCCCGCGCAGCCCCTCTCAGCCCCACGCTGCCAACTCCGCCGCATACCTACCTTCCAGCGCTTGGACGAGTCACGGCCCGCTCACTGTTATTTCCCTTTAACCATAGGCGGCAAAATCTGTCTGAATTAATATTCCAATTAACTTTTGCTAATTTGGGAATATTACACAGGATGAGCACTTACGAGGAGGAGGTCGATTATTCTGAGGACTCTTTGGTGGGAGTCGACATTTGGGGGCATAATGACAGGGCGCGGGTCGAGGAGATGATTGATATGGTTGTTAGTATGAATCTTTTGTTGGAAAAAGACCACTTTAGCTATGCATAAAAAATAGCCCTAACATCAAACATCGCTGCCAATATCTTCAAATCTGCAATTAGTTGATCAAGATAAATGCTGCACAAATCCAGATCCATGCGTAAAAAGATATTAAGCAGTAAAAATAATATTTTGCTCCATGCATCCAATAGAGAAGACAAAAACAATATTTTTGAAAGAATTTTTATATTAAGGGCACCTGAGAGGAAAACAAGAAAGGTGTTTCCAATTCTCCTCAATGGGATGGGTTCTTGAAATTCCTCAGCACTTCAGATCTAGCATTTCTCTCTCTTGTTGGTGTAGAAAACCTAGACAAACATAGAACTCAAAGGGAGCTCACAAAGTAAAAAGTAGAAAATGTGACAATGATAATGGCTCAAAGTCAAACCAAGAGCATAGATCCAGAGTGATCGAATGAGCAACAAAAGGTGACCAATGAATGAGAAAACCCTTCTATTTATAACAAAATATTGGGTCATTCTAGATCTTACTGTATGATTAAAATAATATTGACCAAATCTAGATCCACCATTTATGGAATATTTTATTATATTTGTTGGAGGGAAAAGGTATTTGACTTGGGTCAAATCCCTTTATTTGTAAATAATAAATAAATAATTGATTTATTTATTATTTTAAGGAAGTGGTTGAATGATAATTAAATAAATAATAATTTGTTTAATTATTTATAAATGATTTAGTTATATTTAACAAGGAATATTATTTAAATAAGATTTAAATAATTATTCCTAGAAAATAATAAGATAAATAAGGATTTATCTAATTAATTTCCTTGTTTTGGGTTAAATATAACTTGGAATAATAATTAAATTATTGTTTTATTGATTATTCCATGAGAAGAAATCAAACAAATAAAGATTTGTTTAATATTTCCTTTTGGGGTTTCCTATTTGGACCATAAACAACTTAATAAATGTGTTTTATTAAGTTATTTTACATAGCGAAAGCAATTTTACTTAGGTTAAAATTGTTCTTACATGGTGTACTTGGGTACATCTAATTATAATATGTTAGATGACCAAAAAATGGTGTAACAGACTTCCCCCCCAGTGTGCAAGTGTTAGGAGCAAATCGTATGACCGAAGTACGTTGTAAGAACTCAATCACTAGACATCAAAAGGGAATTCAGAGAGAGAAATGTAAGGTAGCCTAATGTGCTGAAGAACTAGACCCTAAGGAGATGAGACTTACAGGTGCAACAAGTCTCTTTTTATGAGAGGGTACCTGTGCTAGAGGCGGCGGGGGAGGCATACCTATGCCCGCCGAGACAAAGTACAAAAGAATAGTGTGTCCAGTAAACAAGGGACCGAACCATAAAGTACAGCCGGCATAAACATGAGCCAGATAGAAATACAATGAGGGATCCCATATACATGCTATGCCTGGGATAACAGCCAGGACTTATACAATAATATCTGAGTAGATGAGATACAAATACAACCCAAATTCCCCTTATCAACGGGGAAGGGCTCGCAAAATCTGACTGATACATGCAAATCAAAGAGGTGCTGCAAGTGGCTAAGGCCGACATCATTAAATGTATGGAGTTGCATTGAAGGCTGCGAGGAAGAGGTCATCCGAGCATGTGGGGGGCTACCTGCAGGGCCACCCCCTCATGAGGGTTGATACATCTCTCACACACCCAAGAATCACTGATATCAGCTGCTGCATCACTGAACCATCAAGTATACAGATCTCGATCATGCTTAAAGGAGCTGGGGCTGAGAAAAAATCAAGTCAAAGGGAAATAAGGAGTCCCTTTGCCGGATCCGGGGCACCGAACAAGAGTGGAAGCTGGAACTAAGGTACACCGCCCTCTAGACCTGTCTTCTGGAATGAATGAGCTAATGTCGACAGAAGGAGGTCTGCCATAGATGAGGCAATAAGGGATCCTCAACTAAGGCACGAGAGAAAATAGTAGAGCGAATGATAGACTGACACCAATGATGAAGATGAAATGGGGGGTACTGAGTAGCGAATGGACAACTTCCCTTGTTAAAGCATAAAGGGCATGGATGACCTGGCAGCGACTGACACAATATCATGAGGGATAGGGGACAGTGGGACTGAAGGCCATAATGTGCGACACGAGAGAGGGACCAAGCAATGAAGGATGGAGGACTATAGCGGGATACAAAGGGACTCGAGATAGACTCCATGAAGGCGGTGATGACTCAACTCGGATGCTCTAAACAAAGGTGACTCAATGGTGTTGCCACACAGTAAAGGTCCAATGGGGGGACCATGAAAACATGAGTACAAGATGGTAACTCATGACGAAAAATCAACACGAACAAGGACAAGTATGGAGGCAAAGTGGTGCCTCAAGTACAAGTGTTGTAAGCGAGGAAATCCGATTTTGAGGAGAGGTGAAGAGACCCTTCTTGGGTAAAATGTGTCCTGGTGAAGTATCAAGGTACTAAAAACTAACAGGTACCCAAAGCTCATGAACAGGCCAGGTCGCACTTTTTGGGGTCTGTTCTGCGACCTAGGTAGCAGGTACTGGGCAGAAAACTGCGACCTGTCCCAGGAAATGACCTGAAAAGTGCGACCTGTCAGAGAAAGGGGGTTTCAGTGCTGTTTTTGGCTGAGATATGGGATTTGTATGGTTGAGGGGCATAGGTTCCCCCAAGCATGTTGTGGTCATGCCAAAATGTATTTAGGAAAAGGGGAATCTAAACACATTTTAATGATATGGTGTGCCATTTGTTTTCGTTATGGTTATGCAATTTGAGAAAGGAAATGGAGGAGTACCAGTCTATTTTAGTACTGCATATATGAATCAAATGGACTTTAAGTTTCTGGGTTGGCATACCTGATGTCACTATCCCAAAAAGAGGATTTGGAGATAATGCACTGATGCTCCCTTAGAAAACCTATAGGATGGTCAACAACAATGTCTAAAAGACTAGGTTGCTGATGTAAGATGAAGGAACGATAAGGGGTATCATCCCTAGAGTGATCTGAAGCGATATGGGACTCTAGAGGTTCTTCTAAATGTGGAAGAATAATGGTACTAAAGTCGGCACGATGAGATACACTAGGAGAGTTGTGGAGAATTGCTTCTCTTGGTCTCTTAAATGTGGATGCCCCCTTACCCAAACATTGGGTTTCAATGTAATAGCCACAAGGTGTATGTGGTGTGAACGCATGGGTTCGATATAAGGGGGAATAGATAAAGTCAGGGGTGGTGGTTTCTTCCATAATGTCATAATCGTGATAGAAGATGGGGTGACTGGTGGAAGAAAGACCACCTAACGTGGCGAAGCTACTTGACTCATCATCACGAGAAGAGAGGGTCACATGTGCATCGTCACAAGGGGTGACAGAAGAGTAAGCAGATAAAGGATCTACCGATGTTGAGCCCAAGGTGATCGTTGAAGGGAGGTCAAGCGCAACATCAGGGGAAGTCTCCAAGGGGACTTCCACCAAGGGTCTCATGGATGATGATAGGTAGAAAATGGTGGCAACAGGATCCGTCATCTCGACATCGGGAGGGGGAATGTCAATGGGAGCAGGTAAATCCTCAAGCTGACCTGAAGCATACTGCGCAAGTATGGGAGAGGCAGATTGATTTTGTTCAATCTCGTATTCTCGAATTACCTCTAAAGAGGCGCGGTAATGCGTCAGGTGGGGATAATGGTGGGAATAATGGCTATGGACACCACACAGAGCATAGGGTTTGTTGGTGCGAATAGTCTTTGGGTTCTTGGCTGCGGTCGAGGAAGAAACAGAGGTTTCAGGGACCGTAGACTCAGGGAATGCGACTTTAACCATGGGTTTAATACGGGGCAACTCGGGACAAGTATGAGTGGCATGACTAATGACATCACATAACGCACAAGGCTTTGCGGGCAGAGTAGGGGCAGGGTCATTCGCGGTGGCCTTGTATTTGGATGCCCCCTTGTGAGCTTTACCTTTCTTTCTCGGAGTTGTCACAACAGGAGAAGGGTCCTATTGAGGTGCGGGTGGCACTGTAGCAACGGAAGAAGCTAGGGGAACTGGTTGAACCGGTGTCAAAGCAACGTAAGGTTTGGGGTGACCAGGCGAGGTAGAGGCTGGAGGATAGAGGGGCTCATGGGTACTAGCTGTAGGAGAAGGGCTAGAAGGAAAAGGTCTGGCTGGCTGAGGCAAAGGGCTAGGAGCGAGGGTTCACCGGCGGGCGAGGAGTTGAGGTTGAGGGGTTGCGACTAGGCGAAGCTGGCCGTTCGTCCCGGCTGAAGACGGTGCATCATGCAAACATTTGCCAGATGGGATCGGAGACGAGGAGGGAGGAGAATACTAGGGGGAATTCTAAGCAAGAGTCTTTGCCGAGCGCCGGGGGAGACATTGGTAAAAAAATCGTGCGTTTTCCTTCGGCTACGAGAGGATGGTCGACTTAGGGGAGGTCGAGATTGCCGGCTATGATATGTCAACTGGTCAATGGTGACTATCTTTCCATTATGAGGGAAAAACATCTTGCGGTGGACCACGGATGGGACAACAGACATGGCATAGGTGTAGCTACACCCCAAAAGAATGTTATAATCAAAAGGGGCGTTGATGACTTCAACGTCAACGCAAACTGTCTTGCCTGCAAGAGTGATAGGAGAATTACGGAATAGGCCAATGGGCTAGGAGGCATGGCCATCCCATGCATAAAGGGTGATTGTGGAAGGGGCCAGCTCAGGAGATCCGAGTTGTTTCCAAACTGAAGCATACATCACACAGGTGGATGCCCCCTCATAAATAATACATGGAGAAACATGAGCGTTCCAGATTTTGACTGGGATTTTGAAAGCTACAGAAGCAGGAAGGGGAGGATGTTCTGATTGACGAGCATTGAAAACAATCAATTGGTCATCAGCAGGATTTACAACGCCCATGGTAGATAGTAGAGCCTTCTTTTGAGAAGGACACGACTGGAGGAGTTCCAGTGTTGAAATGGCAGCAGGAGACTGCACCAAATCATCTACTATGCTATACGAATGAGCAGCTCGACCAGAAGCAGCATTTCGGTGTAATGGGCCCTTAGGAATCTTGGTATGAACCTCAACTTTGGGTTGAGGGATATGCAAGGGACCATTAGATATCGAAAGAGGCTCTGTAGAACCTGAAGAAGGTGACTCGGGGATAGACGGAGCGGGAGGCTTAGGGTACTGACGAAACCGAGTTTGAAGGTTAAGGTCGACAGGTAAAGGTTTATCAGAGTTCATCATGAGAATCTGGTAATTGAAGGAACCAAAAGGGGAAGGTTGAGTGGCCGCCTGTCTGTCAGGTGGTTGGGTAGCCACAAATCCCTGTTGTGTATCCACCGGCTCTTGAGGGGGCGGTGACTGCGGTTTCGGGGGTTGAGAAGGCAAGGGAGGCGGAGGTGCTGATGTTGGCGGAGGTGTTGATGTTGGGTAACAGTGTGGTAAGTAGGAGGTTGGGAAAAAATAGGGGGCATGCCGTATCCTAGAGACGTGCTACTAGGAGGGGAAAAAGTGTGGGAGGTGCTGCCTCCCCCCCAAGAAAACGATAACCCATGGGAGGTTGGGCGTATGTATGAGAGATAGCTCCAACGACACCATCGGCGGCATGAGGTGCCCCCAGTGCATTGGCGTCACTGGGTCTGAGGAGATCAGGTAGAACAGTATAAACATAACTCGTCTGAGCATAGATCAGGTCATATTTTAACGCCATTTGGAGGGCAGCTTCTTCGGTTTGAGGAAAATGCGATGTGACATCTTTCCCAATAGGGGGTAAGAGAGATCTAAGGAACCAATCCATGTAGACACGGTCTTCGAAGGTAGAAGATTGACATAGGCTCTTTCTTCTCCACCATTCCCGGACATGATCGGATAGGCGGGTCGCAGATGATTGACCGAAAGAAGTCAAAAGTTCGATACCAGTGTCATAACGAAGGGGAAGTTGGAAGTAAGATAAAAAAGCCCGGGAAAGAGTCGCAAAGGTGGTATGAGAGGAAGTGGGCTGATCACCATACCACTTAGAAGCTTCACCTGTAAGCGTGCGTTGGAAAAATCTAAGACGGATGGAATCATCAGTAATGGAATGGGATGAACACCACATGTGGAAAGATCAAATATGGTTGCAGGGATCCTCTCCAGCAAGGCCTTCGAACTTGGGAATGTCGGAGGGGAGCTTGGTTGGCATAGTAGGCCAACCAACATCGTGGCGGATAGGATAATTGATCGACTGATTGAAATCGGGGAGACTGAGGCCTGCCATGAAGGGGAGCAAGGGAGCAGTCGAGGTAGTTCCCATGGCGGTTCCGCTAGTAACATTCCCAGCATTACGGCTGGGGATGCTACTAGCGTTAGGCCCTGCACCAGACATGGTGAAGGTAACATGGGGAGAATCAAAAGAGGAGTCGGAGTGTGGACTCAGAGGGGGACTAACTCGACAATGACGGGAAGGAGTAGGTCGACCAACCAGAAATTGAGGGTGAAGGCCAAGAAGTCTCCAGGATATACGCCTTGGGGGCGCAAAGATGATGGCACAAAGGGAAGAAGAAGGACCAACAAGGGCAAGGGGGTGCAGAATCAAGTGATCACAATGTCGAAACAAGGGCAGAGAGGTGTAGTGTCAATTGATTTTAAAGTCTTTAGCTGGCGGTATTAACCAGGCTCTTCTTCACTTAGGGTCAGTGTGTGGTGTGTGTTAATTTTTAATTTTTAAAGCCAGACGTTCTGAGAGTAAAAGAAAAAGTGTGTTGCGTAACTAAAAATAAATCTGCAAAGAACAATATATAATGCTGAAATAACAAAAAATTAACATCTACCAATGCATCGATCTAACCCAAGAAGGTGGGTCTCCCAAAACTAGTCTAAAAAAGGAAAACAAAAAATCTAGTCAAAACACACTAAAAAGGGGCCAATAGATCTAAGGTTGGGAGGGATAGGGATCTAAAGGAGAAATCTGCTGGAAAGAGGTGAAGAAAACAGCAAAGAGGCAAAGGCAAGGTTGCTGCAGAAAGGAGGAAATCAGCTAAAGGTAGAAGGGACAAGAAGGTGACCCTAGAGGCAAACCCAAACAAAACTATATGAGGTGATTTGAAAGGAAAAGTAGCTGATCTTAAAGGGATCTGAAGACGAGGTATTAGATCTGTAAAAGAAATGGCTGAAACTCTGAAAATTTAGACACTTATAGCAGCTAAAACTCATCCACAAAAAGTGGAGGGTACTGAAGCCCTAGGGCGCTAGATTCCCACTTAGTTGAGTAAAACAGAGCAAGAATAGGTCTAAACGGGCGGAGACGGAGGTTAGACAACCCTGACAAAGGTTCAGACAAAATCCAGAAAACTTTCAGAAAAATTCCAAAAAAAGTCCAGGTCGCATTTTTTGGGCTATTTTCAGCTACCTAAAGCTCCAGGTCGCAGATTTTGGGCCAAAAAGTGCGACCTGCACTTCCAGAACACTCGGCAGCAAATTTCAGAGAAAAATGTCGTCTCAGCTGTGGCTAATGTCTGTCACCTGCGCAATAGGGCCAGAAACACACAGAAGTTAGAAATTTTAATGTTTTAGGGTTTTATAGGTGAAAAAGGACATAAAAATAGAAAAAAAAACGAAAATCTGAAAAGAAACCCTAGGGTCTGAAGCAGCTGGATATGCAGGAATATGAAAAAACGACAGCGGTCATAATTGAAAACTCGTGTGGAATCGCCAATTGTTAGTATGAATATTTTGTCGGAAAAAGACCACTTTAGCTATGCATAACAAATAGCCCTAACATCAAATATGGCTGCCAATATCTTCAAATCTGCAGTTAGTTGATCAAGATAAATGCTGCACAAATCCAGATCTATGCATAAAAAGATATTAAGCAGTAAAAATAAGATTTTGCTCCATGCATCCAATAGAGAAGACAAGAACAATATTTTTGAAAGAATTTTTATATTAAGGGCACGTGAGAGGAAAACAAGAAAGGTGTTTCCAATTCTCCTCAATGGGATGGGTTCTTGAAATTTCTCAGCACTTCAGATCTAGCTTTTCTCTCTCTTGTTGGTGTAGAAAACCTAGACAAACATAGAACTCAAAGGGAGCTCACAAAGTAAAAAGTAGAGAATGTGACAATGATAATGGCTCAAAGTCAGACCAAGAGCATAGATCCAAAGTAATCGAATGAGCAACAAAAGGTGACCAATGAATGAGAAAACCCTTCTATTTATAACAAAATATTGGGTCATTCTAGATCTTGGTGTATGATTAAAATAATATTAACCAAATCTAGGTCCACCTTTTATGGAATATTTTATTATATTTGTTGGAGGGAAAAGGTATTTGACTTGGGTCAAATCCCTTTATTTGTAAATAATAAATAAATAAATGATTTATTTATTATTTTAAGGAAGTGGTTGAATGATCATTAAATAAATAATAATTTATTTAATTATTTATAAATGATTTAGTCATATTTAACAAGGAATATTATTTAAATAAGATTTAAATAATTATTCCTAGAAAATAATAAGATAAATAAGGATTTATCTAATTAATTTCCTTGTTTTGGGTTAAATATAACTTGGAATAATAATTAAATTATTGTTTAATCGATTATTCCATGAGGAAAATCAAACAAATAAAGACTTGTTTAATATTTCCTTTTGGGGTTTCCTATTTGGACCATAAACAACTTAATAAATGTGTTTTATTAAGTTATTTTACATAGCGAAAGCAATTTTACTTAGGGTAAAATTGGTCTTACATGGTGTACTTGGGTCCATCTAATGATAATAGGTTAGATGACCAAAAAATGGTGTAACAATGGTCCCCACACGATTAATACGGAACCTATTAGCACTCCAGTTCTTTACGACATCTTTTATTTCATCATCTATTGGTGAGAGCGGAACACTAATTTCTTGCCCCATCGCCTTTTCAGGTGTATAGGGTTTCATAGGCAGTTTCACCTTACAATCTCGAGGTGGACTTAGTGACCTCGACACCATTCGTGGGTGACCTCGGTGCCTTTCGTGGAAGATTTATTGACATTCATAGGTGCGGCGACACAAAACTTTTAACAGCTCAACATCGGTGAAGATGTGCCTCCATCCTCTGCAGCTGGGAGTGTTTCGATATCTGCCTCTGGGGTATTCGTTAACATACCTGAAGACGCACAGACTGGGGACTCTCTCATTGCAACATCCGAATCGGAGGATTCTGGGGATACTGAACCTGCCCTGGGTATTCCGCACAAGGGGAGGAAGCATCACTCGACAAAGAACAAACACAGCAAAAATTCAAACTTTGGGAGCAACAGAGGTATGGATGATCTGGAAAAAACTATGGCCACAATGTTAGTTGGAAAGGTCCGGGGCCACAAGTATACCACTGGGCGACTCAAGCACTAGACAACAGAGATTTGGGGTGGGGTGCTGGAAACTCTTACAGATGTATCACTACTTACCAGGGGTTGGTTCACTCTCTTATTTGTTCTACTGACTCAGGTTGACTGGGTTCTCAACTAGTATTGGCATATTGAGATGCACCCGGTACTCCTGAAAACATGGTCTCCACTATTTGATCCGAATAAGGAAAATGTTGGGGCTGGACCCATATGGATGCGCCTACCTGGACTACCAGTTTAGTTCTGGAATGATATTGCCCTGCGTAATATTGGGGAGGATTTTGGTCATTACTTGGACCATGATAAATCCTATCTTGTTACTGGAAATAAGGTTGTGGCTCGCATCCTTATTTTTCTAGACACTCGCGACGGATTGCATGATAACTACAACATGTTTTTTGAAGGCACGGTGTGTCAACAGGTGCTGGACTATGAGGGTGTCCCGTTCAGATGTAGGAAATGTCATGAGGTGGGGCACCTGTATAAATAATTCCTTCTCATGGGAGCTGCTATCCCTTACAAAAAGAAGGTATCTCATGTTGCTACACAAACTGACCCTATTAGTCCCAGGGTGCAGATCAAGGAGGTGCCACACGGTGATGTGGAGATGCAAACTGAGCCGGTGTTTCCAAACTAGCCGATTACTCAGGCTAGAACTCATCTTGCATCAACGCCTTCCCATCAGATTCGATCCTCCATGGTGCCGAGTACCTCTCTTACCCCTGTCTCCCTGCATATTTTGATTACTCCTTTTTCGTCTTCTTCTGCAATGCAATTTGATCATATTTATCCCTCTCTTAGTTGTACCATTGCATCTGCCCCCCCATCCATCTTGCCCACCATTCCCCATACCTCTGTGAATCAGTATTTTAATACCTCTTATCCTTCCACTGACTCATCCTCCTCTAGACACTCTTATTTCCTCCGATCTATATCTCATTCAACCCCCTTAACCGCACTTGGCATTGGCTCGTGATCAAACACTAATCCCTCTAGGGCGCGAGGTAGACCATCGGAGTTGGCAAAGGCTATCAAAAGGGAAAACTTAGAGGTGGAAGCGGGCACTCAATCCTCCATCATTAGGGTTCTTAGAGAAAGAAAACCCAAATGCGAGGTATCCCAATGATTTGCCTCACCTTTAACTGCAGGGGTCTCGCCAACCCCGTTAAAAGACTGGCGCTGAAGGACCTTCTCCATAAATCTCTTGTTGATGCTATTTTCCTCCAAGAGACTTTGGGGGAGGGCACATCAATTCTCTCTATTCTTGCTTCAATTTTACCCAATTGGACTTTCGTTACTTTGGATGCATGGGGAAGATCCAGTGGCTGTGCGTTGGGCATAAACAATCGCACTACCCAGATGATTAGTTGTTGGGACTGAGAAGGTGCTATTGTTATGGAGATCCAATTTGGGGAACTAGTGCTCCCTATTACTTTGGTCAATGTTTATGGGCCTTGCGCTAAAAAAGAAGTGTTCTGGAATTCTCTGATGCGTAGTTCGAATCTAAATGAACCTCATATCATTATGGGTAGTGATCTTAATTTCTCAATGGGCATATCTGAATCCTGGGGTGCACATGTTGTCCCGGACCCGCTTTTTGAATATTTTGCCTCTCTATTGGAATCAACTGACCTCATTGACCTTCATATGCCCAAGCTTCAATCCACCTGGAGGAATAGACGAACGGGTGCTACGGGTTTGGCTCGAAGGCTAGACAGGTTCCTTGTTAAACAACAACTACATATACAGATGGATAAAACCAGGCAATGGGTCGGTAAGGGTGGTATATCTGATCATTCACCTGTTTACTTGGAATTTGTGGTTGGCTCCCTGCGAACTCGTCCTCCTTTCAAGTCTAACTCCAGATGGCTCCTAGAACAGGATTACCACAACTTGGTGACTCAGGTGTGGCAACATTGTCATCAACAGCCTGACCGGGTACTGGCCAGGGTTATAAACGATAACCTCACTCGAATTAAGGCCATGACAATCAAATGGGCCAAAAGGAAAAAGAGGCTGGAAGAAGAGGTGTTGAGTAGGATTGAGCTGGAAATATCTCAACTAAATGATTGTTATCTACTGGGTTACTACTCCGCAGCTACCAAGGATCATCTCATCATACTCAAAGCCACCAGATCTAAGCTACTTCGCCAAAAAGAAGAGGATCAGAGATTAAGAAGCCGTGCTATTTGGCTACAAGCCGGTGATGAGAACACTAAATTTTTTCAACAACAAGCAAATGGAAGATGGATTAACAACACCATTTGGGAATTATCAGACCAAAATGGGTTTGTGGCTCAAACCTACCCACAACTTTGGGATATGGGTATTCATCACTTTTCTAGACAGTACAGAGCCCCACTCCATTATGACTTGTCGGAGATCATGAACATCGCCAGATATTTCAACAGGTTTGTGGACCAAGGACAGGAGGAGGAACTCAATGCACTGGTTACCATGGGAGAGATTGAAGGAGTCCTCAAATGGTTCAAAAAGGATAAAAGTACTGGACCAGATGGTTGGCCTATTGAATTCTACATACATTTTTTCAAGTTAATTGGAAGAGACCTCCTCCTCACCATCGAAGATAGCAGGAAACATGGCAGGATCTATGACGGCTTCAATTCTACATTTATTGCGCTTATTCCTAAAATTGATCACCCTACCTATTTTCATGACTACAGACCCATTTCTCTATGCAACTGTATCTACAAGATTATCTCCAAAATTATTGCCAACCGCATAAACCCATCTTATCTGCCCACATCACCAAAGAACAATTTGCCTTTCTCCACCATAGGCAGATCCATGAAGCCATTGACACCGCTCAAGAAGCCCTACACTCTATCAAGACCAAGAACCTCAAGTGTACCATCCTGAAAATCGATCTTGCAAAAGCTTTTGATCATGTCAATTGGAATTATCTCCATCTCATTCTTATTCAAACTGGATTTCCCCCATTATTCATTGACTGGATTATGGGTTGTATCAGCCACGCATCCTTCAACATTCTCCTGAATGGCACTGCATCGGATTTTTTTCATGTGGGGAGGGGATTGAAACAAGGGTGTCCACTCTCTCTCCTACTATTTGTTATTGTTATGGAGGGCCTCTCGGTCCTCATTAAAAAGGCTAAAGTTGCAGGGGAGCTTCATGGAATTCATATTAATGATATTTTGCACTTGACTCACCTATTATTCGTTGACGATGTACTTATTTTCCTGGATGGCTCCTGTCAGGACTCATTACAATTTGAAAGAAATCTTCAAAGGTTCTGTAAAGTGACGGGAATGGCCCCTAATAACAACAAATCCACTATTATCATGAAAAATTGTTCCGCACAAGAGCTAGGCAGAGCATTGGCTTACTTTCCTTACATACATAACAACATTGGGGATGGATTGAAATACCTGGGTTTCCACTTAAATCCAAATGATTATCAAATCAAGGACTGGAATTGGCTGATTGCCAAAGTGGAGAGACGCATCAACCACTGGCACCATTGGTGGCTCTCCAAGGTGGGATGACTGGTACTAATTAAATATGTTCTTGAGGCCATTCCAGTCTACTGGATGTCCCTCGCTTGGCTTCCAAAAGGTGTCACCAATCGTATACAAAAGATATGCAGGAATTTCTTGTGGAAAAATCCAAAGAAGAACAGTCATTATTCTTGGATTGCATGGGATCACATCAACCGACCGAAACAGTGGGGAGGGTGGGGCATAAAGGATCTTCATCTATTTTCTACTGCCCTTGCAGCAAAATTGTGTTGGCATCTGATCTCTTGACAGAGTCTTTGGAAGGATGTTACCACCGCAAAATACATTTCTCCTATAAACTCACTTGACTGGATTCGTGGCAACATACTACCCTATCCCAGCTCATCCATTATCTGGAAAGCCATCACAAATGCCTCACATCTTTTTCAAAAAGGGCTCACCTGGAAAATTGGATTGGGCCTATCTGTCAGAATCGGCACTGATTCGTGGTCGGGGAGCGATGAATATTATAAATTACCAAATTGGATCATTGAGCATTTGGCAAACGAGGGCTACCATCACCTCGCCCAAATTGCTGACTGGGAGCGCACCAACTGGCTTTCTCAGGTTTGGTTGAGTGCACAAGAACTCCGGATGCCCCGGGCAGGTTATTTAGAATGGTCAAATTATATTAGAGCACTTTAGGCAGCACATATCAGACTCACTGAACAATAGGACCTGTTGATTTGGGCACTAGCACCTAATGGCATTTATTCACCCAAAATTGGCTACGCGACACTTGGTCACCTCAAAGAGCCACAAGAGAAACTATGGTGGTGGCAGGCTATCTGGAAATTGAAAGCACCGCACAAGAACAGACTTCTAATGTGGTGCATTCTTAACAATTGCATACCCACAATGGACAATCTCCATAGGCGTGCCATTCATGGCCCCTCAAGGTGCTGCTACTGTTTGGCACATGAGGAATCGGCCCAACATTTATTCCTGGATTGCAATGCCATTCAGATTATTTGGAATTCTGTCACCCATGGACTTGGGTGCCCATACCTTTGGCGAGGACCTACTATCACTGATGCATGGACCAACTGGTGGTGGATGACTGCTTCCAACACAAAGCTATGAAATCTTCCATTAATCATGGCTTGGTGTCTATGGACGAGCCGCAACATAAATATTTTTGACAACAGTCGAGTAATTGGGGAGTATATAGCCTCCACCATCATAGCAACCTACTGTCTTATACCCGATGATGCAACTCTGTCCCAAGAGAAGATTATTTCCCCCAAGATCATAGACCATACCAGGCCATGGACATATTTTGACGGTGCTGCAAACCAGAATGGGTGTGGGGGTGGAGCTGTGCTTTATCTATCTGATAACCATTATTTTCATCTCAAAATGGGATTAGGACCTGGTTCTAACAATTATGCTGAGCTCTTTTGCCTTCAACTCCTCCTCCTTTTTGCTTGTGAAAAAAACTGCAACAACATTTAGATATTTGGAGATTCACTTGTTGTTATTAATTGGTTCAACTCTCTTGCACAGTGTACACTCACACACTTACTACATTATTGCGGGAATTACTCCACCTCAAATCTCATTTTGACTCTATATCTATCACTCATATTTACAGGCAAAGGAACAAAGTGGTAGATAAATTATCCAAAGAAGTCGCGGAGCTAGAGTGGGGCAAATGGCTCATCACTGAACATGATGGTGCACAGGTGTATAGATACTTTCACAGACCGTTCATTGATGGCATACAGGTTTTGGAGGCAGTTGATACATGACTGCTTTTTTGACAGTACTACACATGGGGGACTCACTTATATTTTTTGATATGATCACCTATTACAGTTTACTGGCAGCTATTATTTTCAAATACTTGATATGTAGATATGTATTTATTTAATTTTTTCTTTTGTAAGTTTCATGCACCAGAACTTACAACATATCTTGTATTACAGCATGCACCGATATGATATGCTTTTGTATATTCAAGACAACTTTTTGCTATGTTTTGCACCATACTAGACAGTATACCGTAAAATGTAACATGTAATTTTTCTACATCGATGAAAGATTACGAATTTTTCCCCGTGAAAAAAAAAAAAAGCTTGACAATCTACAAACATTGTTTCCCAAGGATGGCACTGATTTTGAATTGTAATCTCTTGTTTTTTTCCGTGATCGGTCGCGAATTAAATTAATACTACTACTCTTTACTGTTTAAAAAAAAAAAACTAGTTTATTTTCATTAAGACAAAACTAACCCCACAAGACCGTCAACATTAGTTCTATTATACCACTTTCCACATTTGTATGTATCACAACGTCTAATGTTTCTTCCTTATATGCAACACATTTATATTGATCAAATATATTCCTACAATACTAGAATAAAAAAGACTAACTCATGATATTTCTTTATTGACACTCTTTAGGGCCTCTCCCTCTCATTGTGGTAATGGATGAATGCACAATCAACTACGTTATTAGAAGTTGAAACTGATTTCAACATGCATTCTATTGTTTCACACCATGATCAATACATGAGAGTGAAAAGGGGTTATTCAACCATACTAGTCTAATAATCCCTCCTCGTCACTTTTTTATGTAAACTATCCTCTAAATTTTTCCAATGCAATAGTTAATGGAGATTTTGTATCATCCTCAAAATCTTGCTAAAATATACAATATAAATTGATACAAAACATTTCGAAACATGGTGCATAAAAGTGGTTATAATCACATATAACTCCATAACATAGATAAATACTGCAATGGTACCACTGCGAATTAACAAAGGCACACACTTCCACCAGTAATCCCGCCTTTTTTGTTAATAATTAAAATGACGTGAGAAGAAAAAATAATTATAAAGAAATACACATATAAACCATGTAAGCATAATTTACCTTGGAAAACTCCAATAAGGGAAATACCATTTAATGATATATCTATTATTATTCTTGACTTAAATGCAACCAAGCTAGCTAACACCTGGCTCCAGCAAAGTGAGCCTTCTACTAAAGTCTAGCACATTATAATATATAATCCCCAAGCATTTTAAAGGTTTCAACTACATATAATACTATAGGCTTAATATGACGGGCTACCAATACCAACTACTTGAAACCACCATTGTTGACCTCACAACCTTGACTCTTTCACTGAGTCAAGTTTACCTAACACTCCCCCTTTAAACTTGATTAGGGAAATTCTTTGGATCCAATCTAGACAACGCACATGCTCTCCTCCCCTGTCACTTAGGCCTACATCAAGAATTTATCGACAAGGGTATGCATGCCTAACTAGATCTTATAGAAGTGTTCCCATTTACATGTATTTTAAACAAAAAAATTCCATCTCCAAAATTAATTTTTAATTTTTTTACATTTTTGCTTTTTTGTTGTCCCAAGACTTAAGTCATCATCCTCTCGCCTTCACACTTGTTCACAACAAGTGCTCTCCTCATGCCACTTCATCAAAACCATCAATCTGATCTTATTTATATCTACATTGGCTTTTTTATTTGCCTCTGCATAAGCCTTCTAAACCAATGATCTCATGGCAGGTTGTCCATGCACTGTTATTGGCCCCTTTGTGGCATGACCAAGCAATATATTTATTTCTTCACTAAGTAGCAACTTCTCCTGTTTGGCTCTTATATCACTTGATAATAATTAAAATTATTCAATAAGAAAATATTATTATAAAGGAACACACATGTAAACCATGTACACAAGATTTACCATGGAAAACCCCAATTTGGGAAAAACCATCTAGCAATAGATATATTATTATTCTTAACTTAAACATAGCCAAGGCACCCATCATGCTAGCCCTTGTCAATTGATCCTTCGACTCACCTTTCACACATTATAGTGAAGCATTTAAAGAATTTAAGTACATTTAATACCATGGGCTTAATACAACGAGCTACTAATACCAAGAGCTTGAGACCACCTTTGTTGATCTAACAACCTTGACTCTTTCAACAAGTAAAGTTTACCTAACATCATTCACTCTAAGAGCTCATAAGTTCTAGTCAAATGAGCTTCCTTTAACAACATTATTTTCCAAAAACATCATCAAGAATATATCCATGATCATAGCTTGGAATTAAACACAACACATTAAAGTTATTGATGAATTAATACCATATCCTATAAAGGAAAACAAGATAATCACTATAGGCTTGTAGTTTATACACTTAGGTTTTCTCTCTACATGTATAAGGTAACTGCAGTAGCATTCTAGTTTGCAAGGGAGAAGTAGTCATTCTAATTGTGCATGAAAAGTTCACTATATCGTGCTTCAAGTGTGCAAGCAAGGTAATTACACTATGATTCCAATCCATGCATGACAATTTCACTTTATTGTGTAATCTATTTATTAAGTAATATTTACATCATACACACACACACAATTGGAGGATTGATATTATAAAAAGGGTCCATAAAAGCTTATAAGAGTGAGTACATCCAAAGAAGATTTGTTCAACTAGTTACACACTACAAAATAGAGATTGTCCAATAAAACATCTAAAGCCTAGAACCTCTTGTAGTACATTAGGTTCATTTCAAATTAATAAGTATATAATCTACAATAGATGCATATCATCTTAACTACTTTCAAGCAAATCATTAAAATTATTCAACATAAATTATTTGTTTTATTTTTTGAAGCTATATTTAAATAGTTTTCTAGGTTCGAATGTCCCCCCCCCCCCACCAGAATGCATCTTTTAAGGCTAAGAAAGGCATTTATAAACCAGGTCTATTCTATTGTTGCTTAACCAAGAGAACTAAAATCCGCTTAATATTGATCAATTTAACTTCTAGAGTTTGGATACACTTTTTTAGGGATATTAATATACCCATTGTTATCTCCACATGAGAGATGAAGGTTGAATCTTATTCCCCTGTTTTTCCTTGCAATACTTCCAATAAACTCTATTCTATCTTTATAGGGACTTGACATGCAACTTGAGGCCCCTTCTACTTTCTTTAAGCTTTGTGTAATCCGTAGGTTTAGGAATCCAAAGCCTAGAACAAGGAGTGGGAACAACTGCAAGAGAGATAATAAAATTAGTAGAGGAGAAATAGATGGCTAGACTTGTAACAAGAATAAGAACACCCTACAACTAGAGCACATAAATACAACACATGCTTAGAGTCTTATGAATAGAGCCTTTCACAATGAAAAAGACAATGATAATAGAGAGAAACCAATGTTAAATAACCAAAGGATACATAAAACATGGCATAGAAGAAATTAAAGCTAAGATTTGAAATTCAGAGAGAAATACAAAGAGAGAATCTAACAAAGCCAACTAGAGAGATAAACGTGTAGAGTATGCTCACCATCAAAGCATCCAAGCTAATAATTTTCCACCAAGCGCACCAAAAAATCAAATCCTTGCAGGAAACTAGTGTGATGAAGGAGCATAACGACAAAATGGGTAGGAATCCAAGGAAATTCCAATTGCCCTAGTTTTGAACAACACCCAAATAGGCCAAAAAACATCAAGCACCTTGCCATATGAACATAGGGAAGGGGCCATAAAGATACCATAATGATTTCCTGCTACCCTCAACAATGATTCATGTAAGTGTTGCTTGGATTAGGGTCAGAATCACTAGCTTACCCACAAACCAATCGATTTGATTGACATGTGCCATGAGATGAAAACTAAGTAATGTGACTCTAATGTGACTTCGTTATTAAGGATTGAGGTCCCAAATTTTTGTGAAGTGGCAAGGCATGCTAGTGAGTGTTCTTCAATGTTGTTGCTTTTCAAAACATGGTAGCATATTGTAATAATATGTGCCCCTTCGTTAATAATAAATTTTTATTATCTATAATATGTGATGTTCATGACACATATGAGGTTGGGGAATGAAGAGACATGTTTTCTTATATGGATTAGCACCGAGGCAAGTATAACATTTAACGAATCAGTTTCCTTGTTCATGTGTATGATGATTATCACTGGGCCCAATTACTATTAAGCTTTAGAATGTTAAGAAACTTAACAATTTTCAGTCCCTAAAATAATCCATAGACTTCTACTAGGTTGTTAGAATAGCAATGTAGACTCTTCGAATATGGAACTGCCATTTTCCTAAAGAGTTATAGATAAGCCTTTCCCACTTAAGACTCCTTATTACTTTTTTAGTGTTTACTTTCTTCATCATTAACATTTTCTCTCTGTTATTATGCACTTTATTCTTTATATATATTTTTAAAGTGATTTTTTTTTATAACATTGTTAATGCTTTTCAAAATATCAAATTCATTACATATGAATAACACAATGAGAACCATTCAAAATTTTGACAACTGAAATTTATTTAAATTATCGTAATTCTAGATTTATTATTAAATGCATAGAAGTATCAAATAAATAACATTGATGTATAAATTTTTCCTCAAATTTGACACTTCAAAATATTTAATCTCCCTTCATTTTTAATTAAAGTTAATTTAAATTTCCCCAATGGGGGTGCGATTTGGGCAACACGTGGAGGCTAGCTCCCATGTGTGAACACAAGTGGAGATGTTGTGTGGGACGAGCCTCTCGATCCCTTCACAATTATGCATGCAAAGGGAGTGGTACTGCCATTATGTTAATCGTTCGTGTGGCGATTACCATGCGTTGGAGTTTGGGGGTGATAGAGAGTTAAGGCGAGGCCCTATGAGCAAACCTGGCATTCGTCTCTGCATTCAACAATGGTGTTGGGATTTGCGGTGGCCGCGGAGGAGGAAGAGAAAGCGCCGAACGAAGGCTTTTAGTGGTTTCGGTGTGTGGGTGCTTACCATGGAAATTTCCAGGGGTAGTGTGTTCGCTTGGTCCCTGTGGCTGGGGCTCATTGTTATTGTTGGTGATAGCGAGGATTGGGCGAGAAAGGAAAGACCTTCATGGTTTAAGGGAAGCATGTTTTTTCATGCTTGCAAAGGATGGTGGTTCTCGCCGTCTAGCAAATCCCGGAGGAGGAGGCGAAAACCCAGGTGCCCCTTTTATATTAGTGATTTATGGCGTGACCGGGGTTGGTGGATTAGTCTATGTTTTTTGTCCGTCGAATTTGGTAGGTAGTTGCCGGATTGGGGGTAGTCTCGAGTAGGAAATGGCTACTCCATTGCTGTTTGGTGCTCCATCACTTGTGTTGGTCTGGAGGGTGGAGGTGTCTGGTTTCTCTGGTGGCAGTGGTCCCTCGTTGGTAGAGAGAAGAGTCATTGTGAATCGTGTTATCTTGGGTGGTGTTGTTTGGGTCCTTCAGTCTGTAGGAGTGTTTTCTTTGGTGGGGTGTCTGGGTGTTTGGTTCATGTTCAGTGGCTTGCCTCCTTTGTGGTCAATTATGAAGTTGTACGCGCGCGAGAGACAGGGTCTCCCTCCCTCGGTCACCCACGATGTCGTAGGGGTGGAAGATAAGGCATTGGTCACGGTGATGCCCTGTTGGGGGTGGCAAAATTGTTGGGCATGCACGGAAGGGAAACGTGGGTATGCGTAGTGGCAAGCATGGGGTTAGTAGAGGTGGAGGGTCGTAAGGTCGACGATAGACTCGAAGGGGCGGTGGAGCTCATGGCGGCGAGGAAAAGTGTGAGCTGACTAGTTATGAGGTTTAGGAGAGCGGGGGTCTCTAGCATTGTTGTATGGAGAATTGTTGCGCTCTCATTACAGATCTGATGGATATGTTGGATGCCGCGGGAATGTGTTCGACGCGAGGCATATGCTATGTCTGATGGCTTCTCTATAACGTCGCATTACTTTCAAAGTCAACTCAGGAAAGATTGGTTGTGGTATGGCGGGGTCAAAACTAACTCACGAGAGAAAGTAGAAAAGGCTGGAGACATGGATGGTGCACTACGAAGGGCATGTTCAATGTGACTTCGCCCTCCACTCGCCTCCCAGGGATGGCTCAGGGCAACCCTCGCATCCATCACGTCATACGACTAGTATGCTTTCGCAGGTTTTTTTTATGTTTGAGTTTGTGGTTTGGTGCCTCACGGCCCAACGTTTATGGACATTGTCCTTTGCTACTCTTTGGTATTTTTGTCATATCGGGTGCACTTTTTGGTCAACAAGCCTAGTCGAGGTGAGACCACCTATTTTGAGAAAGACTCTATTTACTCATTTTTCCTAAATGAATAGAATATTGGCTTATAAAAAAAAGTTAATTTAAATTCATTTAAATTATTTTATAATTAAAGTTAATTATAATTATTTTATAATTAAAGTTAATTTAAATTAATTATAAAATTCAACTCTATTTCAAAATGGTCTACTACTGAAAATGACCATTTTTTCATAGCATTTTTTAATTTTTTTAATCAAAATGGGGCAAAGATTTTTTAAAAAACTTGAGTTTAGATTGTTTATATGTAAAATTCGAATTTCAAGGAGTTTTTTTAGATCACTAAATTCATTTATACATTTAAAAATGTATATTTGCGTTGAGAGACGCTCTCGGCCCAATATAGCGAGAGATGTTGTAATGTAATGTTTAACATTTTTGACTAAGTCAAATTACTTAAATAAATTTTTAAAAATAAAATCAAATAAAAAGATTAATGTAATGTAATGTAAACATTTTAATTCGGTTGAAACAAAATAAAAAATTGAAATTGAAATAAAAAGTATTCTCTATAAAAATAAAATAAAAATGGGTCATGGTATCGATAACCCATGGTATTGACCCAGGGATATTCGGTAATGTAGTCTATTTAAAGGGAGAAATTAAAACCAAACTAGATCTATCTTAACTCCATATCTACAAAGGTCGATAAAGATCAAATCTCTTAAAAAAAATCATAACATTAATATTTAAAATATTTATTCCCTTGCTTACAATGTAGATTATAAAATATTTAATGCCTTGTATTTTGAGTGAAACAGGGAGTAACTCACATCGAAGCAATTGTTATGGCGGGGGCTCATAAGATATCTAAAAAGAAAAAAAAATTGAGCAAATGGGAGTAAGTATATGGCCTAATGTTATCTTCAAGGAAGACATGAGTGAAAGAGAGAAAACATGGATGAAACAAAACTACACATGGATGCGCAAATGGAATATCTACCTCAATGCTTGTCCCATAAATAGCAAGGAGCTAAAAAAACGTTGTTATGGAGAAGTTTCCTAAACATGTATGGGGAAAAGAGTTGGGTAGAAAGAAGAGTACTACATTGAAGACTTCATCCCTACGTATAATCTCCATCAAAAATAGTACATTGGAGGTAACATTCAGTGGAGGGAAAAGGTTCTTATTGCCCAATTAATAACCAACTCGCATAAACTTCGATGTGAAAGCAGGACGGGTAGAAAAGGCCTCATTTTGCACCTCTAGAGCAATGAAATCGGAAAAAACATTTCATTTTGGGATGCTTTTAAAGACATTAGAGAAAGTTATGGGAATATGTTAGCATCGATTTCTTGGCATTGTCTTTTCGAAAGCAATGGGATTATTGGAAGGTTGGGCCAGTTTCATCATCTATTTGAATAAGAAAAGATCGAAATGCAAAAGGCTAAAAAACAAGAACTTATAGTCCCATAGACTATTTTTAGTGTCGTGGACTTTAAAAATCTCATCTCATTTCATTTCATCTTATTAAATTATTGGTTCAAACTGGCCCTTGCCCTTGTGTGTTGTGCTTTGAAAGTATTCAATGCACCTACGGAGTCCGGACCATAGCGATAGAATGGATATGATATGATATGATATGATATATTTTAATAACGTCCACGAGACCCACCCCGATCTAAGGGACCCACATTCCACCTCAAACAAGACATCACATTCTCAAGTTTCCCTCTAGAGCGAGTTCTTTATCTTGTGAATTTTGATCAAGAAATTCGTCGTTTTGTGAAGCCTTGCTTCTTCGAACAACGTACTCAAATTGTCCACCTTTAGATCACTTTCAAAGCGATTACGAATATCCTCATATGCACGAGCATTCCATGATAACGTGTCATTCGGTTTTCAACTGCACCTAACACTGCAAAAGTTACAAATTCTTTCTTCCCATTCTTCCTTGGGAGTTATCTATCTACGTGTCTCGCACCTAAGATGGTGAGATGCGGTCCTCGATTTAGTGCTATTAAAATTTTAGCCTTTCCCTTGATTGCCACACTCAAATAAGTCTTTTCTTCATGCGATTGTGATGGGTTGAAGTTTTTTGAGATATATCGCTTTTTTTGCCAATTTGTTTTTCCCACATGGAAGTCATGAATTTTTCAACCACCCAATTTTTTTATCTCCTCTTTAGCAATAGGACAATCTTGCCAATTAATTTTCCATTTGCTCATCCATTTTTCATTTAGTTTCCTCCATGTTTTCTTCGTGCGATTTAGCTCCTCTGTGAAAATCAACTTGGGCCAACGTTGTGCCTCCATGTTTTCCACCTTTTTTAGATAGCTTAACAAATGAATGATTCTTTGAAGCTTCCAATGGAAACATTCCAGCCTCACCTAGTAGTATCTCATATGGGATTGTTGCCTTGACTTTGAGGTTACTAATGATTAAGTGCTTTTGAATTCGTTCTATTTGTCTCCACTTGTGATTTTACATGATGTTGCCCCAAACTTCACATCCATATAAGACAAGCGAGGTAACCAACACCCGCAAATAGAGTTTTCTTAGTTCTCCGAGTCCCAAAATTTCCGCTTCCCCGCATACGTTACTGGAGAAGATAAGAAGCTCTCCACCCCCCCTTGGATCCTTTTTAGCTATGCATGTCTCCCAACTAAGCCTATTGTCAAAAAACAATTCCTAGGTACTTGTATTCTTCCACTATCTCCAAAGGTTTTTCCTCAAATATGAAGCTAAGTTATTTATTTTTCATTTCAAAGAGAAGATCATGACTTTGGTTTTAATGGTGTTTACTTGCATCCCTACTTCCCGACATGGAAAAGCTCTAATGCTTTCAAATATTTTCTCAAACCATGGGTAGATTTTTTCCATTAAGATAAGATCATTAGCGTACAAAAGTAGCTTCACGACTTACCTCTGCTAGTTGAATACCCTCTCCATTGGTGTTGTTTAGCCATTCTTCTAGCTTATCAATATATAAACCAAATAGAGTGGGAGAAAGGGGCACCCCCGCTTGACCCCAATGTCACTAGTAAAGCATACTTGAGAAGCCCTCTTTAGTATTGATTTTAGCACTAACTTTCTCATATAGTTTGTGGACAACAACTCTATATTCATTTGGGATTCCAATTTCTTCCATTCTTTTCCAAAGCTTATCCCTAGGAACGAGTGTCAAAAGCTTTTTTTGAAATCAACAAAGCAACAAAAGGCTTCCCCCACCACGAATGTCCCATACTTTTTCAATGAGGTGCCTAAGCGTGATGCAATGATCAATTGTAGAATGCCTTGGCCTAAAGCCAACGTGTCCTTTTGCTCTTTTACCCTCTTTCTCTACCCAACTCGGTGATCCTACGCTCCATCATGCTCCCAAACAATTTTCCAAGAAGAGGATTGACCATAATAGTGTGATAATTAGAGGGGGTTATTGATGTCTCCACATTTGTAAAGAGGGATAATGATACTTGTTGTCCATTCCACTAGAAAAATTGGCTTGTGTGATGTTGTTGAACATCCTTTTGATGATTGGGGCCAAGATATCCACACCCCATTTTAAGAATTTTGCCCGTAACCCATCAATGTCTTGGGCTTTACCACTCACTAAATTTTTTTATGCCTCGCTTAACATCCTCCATTGAAAATAATACACTTGTGGAGTTGATTATAGAAAGCTATTTTTCTCTAAATTTATCTGATAAAAAAAACTTTACATATTCCACTGAAATATTATTATTATCTATTTGCTTTCTCTTTTGCTATAATTATCGGCCAGCAAAAATATTTTGAGGTTGTGATTTACCAAAGAGATTAAATCCTTTCTTCTTCTTGCAGTCACATAATTTTTTGTTTTTTGTTTTTTATGAACCAACCTTTTATTGAAATTCGACTCTGTTCGACACAGTGCCACGTATCTCTCTTTCTGCTGAGTGGTTAGAGAGGTGAGTCCCTGTCGTCTTCTATTTCAATTAGGTAATGTAACCTTTGGGGCTTGAATATCGTGAGCGCGTACTATTAAATGATAGGTGTCTGTGTTCTTCGATCTGTTCTGTCTTTTATCAATGCCGAAGATTAAAGTGCACGGCCTTCCTTTCTCATCGTGCACAGCCAGAGTGCTGGCGTGTTTGAATGAAAAGCAGGTTGAGTACGAGCTCATCCCTGTGAATGTTAGGGCTGGCGATAATAAAGAACCACAATATCTCTCTCTCAATGTAAGCAAAAATTCTACTGCATTGAATTCTGATTATTTCAATCTTTCCACTGTATTGAATACTGATTGGGTTTTGAAATCTGTATTGGAATAGCTATGGATTGGGTTTTTTTTTTTTTTTTTTTTTTTAAGTGCGAAGTTTCCATTTTTGGTTGTTGTTGCTTTCATATAGTTGTAAAGCAACTAGTCGTTTCGAAAATTTTACCCTGGGAGAAATTCTACCATTACTAGAGATATAGTATGGAGAAGCTGAAACTGGTGGAGTGAGAAATTTCTGTGGAAAAGATTTATAGCTCACAGGTGCAACAGGAGATGCATATCTCCCACAGCCAGGAGGAAAATCACGGACTGCAGATGGCTTGATTGGGTTCTTAAGCTTAGGAATAAGGTATTCTTCAATTCTGCGTTTTCCCAAAATCCTCTTTGTTGAGTGTAGCCGAGGAGAGGTTTACAACCGACCTGGAGAAGTTGACTCCATCATAAGATTCTTCACTCTGGTATGTACCATTAGGATAAAGAACACGGTCTTATATGCAGAAGATATGGGAGAGAGCCCTGGGACATGAAAGCAGGCTTCACCAACAAGAGAAGCATTCGAGGGCAAGAGATTCCTACTCATTAGCAGCGGCTCTGAAAACGCCACTTCAGTTGTGCAATCTGCACATTTTTCAGTTAAGAATGCAATGCTCAAATATCGGTAAATAGAAGTGGTTTTTTTCGGAGAATGTCTCAATTATGGGAGTTGGGCTTACAGGAGGAATATGAAATTCTGCTTATCCTTTTCTTATTTTTTGCTGCGCTTATGATTTTAAGAATGATATATATCATTAATTTTGCTATGGTGGGTTGAGAGAATAGTATAACTCATTGTATTATGGACTGATGTGCATCGAGGTGAACTCATCTGATCTCTCCTCTTCTTCTTCGGAAGGCAAGGTGGTCGATTATAATCAGGGGGCAGTATGTTTTCCAATTTGGGACATTTGTAGGAGCGTATTTAACATTTCTCGCCCATTTAAGAGTATTCGTTGTAGGCTCCGAAAGCAACTGGGTGGTCATGCCCGGGATACTACTGATTGTTGCTGTTGTCCTCCATAGGAGGCTCTTGCTGAGTTAATCCGAGCTGCTCTCCCGGATTAATTGTTCGGCACCTTCTATTCTCAATTTGAATTATTTTCCGTGGAGTGTCACTTCGAGGAGCATTGATTTGGTGGTGGAGGTCGGGATTACGTAATGACACTAGGGTGATCTGCCGGTACTTGCTTTGTGATGCGAGGTGATACATGCGCCGGGTATAAATTCGGCATCCATCTCGATTCATATTCGAGTGGATATCCCGGTTTTGCCTTGGGAATTAGGATTTTCATAATTCTCACCTAATCTCTTTAAGGATGGGCGAGGTCGGTGGCGGTTTTCAGATATATCGTATGTCTTTGGAGTGGGGGTGGTGAAATATTATTTTATGGTGATTGGATGATTATCTTGGATTATCTTATATGTCACTTACATCATCTTCGATCCGAGGGATGCTAAATACCCTCATCGTGATCGGTCATGATGTCATAGCGGCATATTATATTTTTACGCTAAATGAGGTGACGACTGTCATACGTGCGGGACTTTTTTCCTTATTAGCTTTTACGGGATCGGTTGTCGGGAATTGGGGTGGCGGCACACTTTCGTCCTGCACGTGGCGTCCTCGATCGACTACGTGTCCTCCCGATTGCATGGAGGCTTCTAGAGAAGCAATTCGCGGGGAGGTCTCACGAGTCATTTCCGATTGTGGTAAATAACATCGATTTTGATATCGATGAGGCTATTATTCAACGGGGTCTTCAAGTCTGTAGACGCGGTCGAGGGCAAATTGCATTCTTAGACAGAGAAGGCACGAGATCTAAGAACTCGGTGCGGGGGTGCTCGGTAGGGGGAAAAAGAACATCCTTAAACATAGGATGGACATAAAGGAGGTAAACTTGGATTATGAGGATTTATGCACTAGGGTGGCGAGCTTGCAGAGGCGCGCTGTTGTTGGAAGGTGGGTTTTCCCTGATAGGGATGATTTTGATACTGCATCATGGATTCATCAGAAATGGAATACCATAATCGGATATACACCAAAGGTTAGCAAGTTGATGAACGGGTGGTTTAGCATACATTTCATGAACCAGGCTGATGTTTTCAAAATTATGGGACGAACCTGGGTACGTGGAAGGAGCTTCATGCAAATTATTCCATGGTACATTGGGTTCAATCCCGTTTTGGAAGCACCACGTAACAAAGTGGTATGGGTCAAATTGCCGGGTTTGCCTCTGGAATTTTGGACCATTAAGGCCTTGCGAACGATTGGAGATTCCATAGGATCCACAAAATATATTGATCCCAGCATCATGGGTGCAGCGGACAAGAGGATTGCATGGCTCTTGGTGGAAGTTGATTACTTGGGTGGCCTTCCGGGTGACATTGATCTCATCTGGAGCGATAGAAGGCACCGCCAACGTATCGACTTCTGGGGGATTCCTTTCAGGTGCTTAATTTGCCACAAAACGGGCCATCTCAGAGACCACTGCCCGTTGAGATTACGTATTGCAAGAGCGGACCAGTCTAGGAATGCTTCTGATGGGGTTCGCCGTCATTCAAATGCACAGGCTCCGATGGCTGGCTTTCATACATGTAACAATGCTAACTCTTCCTCTGAAGAAGAAGCCTACAATACGGCGGAGGGTCAAAATGATATGCCTGTTCCTGATTCGTTTATTCCGGCTAATATAGCTAGTCATCCTTCTGTTTCTAAGAATCTTTATAGAGTTCTCAAGCCTGCGTTACAGCGTGACGTTGATCCCTCCCGTTCCACTCAAATTGGCTCTGATGGTCCGGTTACGTGCCCATCCTTTGCTCCACTTGCCCCATCCTTTCCAGTTAATAATGATATCTTCCTTTCCTCCAAAGGCACTGCACGTAACCCTGAGAAGCAGCCTTTAAGTCGTCATGAAGTGGGTCAATGCAGCTCTATGGTTCCTATTCGCCCGGAGAGGAAGTTTTCCTCGTCTAATGACCCCCCCTTATTTAAACCATCTGGATCTGATGGGAGGCGTCCTTCTAATATTCAATGTGGTAGAATTATAGATGAGTATGAAGATCAGGAACCTGGATATATGGGGGGCGAGGGTCCTTTATATCATGTTCGAAGTTTGCTTGATGACAGCGAGGAGGATGGGAATCTTTCTGGGTCGCCTCATGGCACTCCGGGTTTTAATAAGTCCATAAATCTATCTGACTCCTCGAGGAACTCCATCGGTAGTGATCTTGACTTTCTTTTGAGAAACTCCAACATGGACCTGGCTGCATTGACGGTATTTGACAAGCCTATCCCTACTAGAGCTAAGCATTCTCCTACTTTATCTGATGCTTTAAAATCCATCAAAAAGAAGGCAAAAGAGGCATGTGGTAGGAAGAAGGAGAAAATTAAGCCTATTTCTCTGTTCATGGATGTCGAAGCTGGACATATTGATGATCAATATCGCAACAATGGGGGGACTACCAACAAAACCAGGGCACTTAGAGCGTGTAACCCTTCCACGGGTTCACCATGAATCAAGTCATTTCATTAAATATAAGGGGTTTAGGTGATGACCCTAAATATCATTGCCTGAGGGAGCTACTGCTTTCTAAGAACCCGTTCATTTTCTTTGCTCAGGAGACTATGTCTGAAAGATCTAAGGCTATAAATTTGTTCTTAAGAATCAAGAGTAACTGGCATGTTGCTGCGACAAGTTCAAATGGACGTTCGGGAGGTTGTTTGGTTATGTGGAACCCTTATCACGCTTCTTTTAAAGCCTTCAGTTTTTTTGGAGGTATTTTGTTGCATGGACGTTTCAGAGGTATGGATCAGACTTTCAATTTTATTAATCTTTATGCGCCATATGTGAATAGAAGGTCCTTCTGGGACAGGATGGTGTCGTCTGGTGTATTTACTCTTCCAAATCTTATTATCATGGGTGATTTTAACTCTATCTTTAACGCTGATGAAGCATGGGGAAACAGGGCCCGTCTGGATCCTTTGGCTGGTCATTTGAATGACATTTTTCTTTCTCATGGGCTGATGGACATTAGGCCGCACCCACTGGCGCCTACGTGGACCAATAGAAGGGCGGGCGATCTCTACATTGCGAAAAGGTTGGATAGGGTGGTGGTCAAAAATTCTATTTTTGACATTTTAGGTGGTCCAAAATCTCATGTCATTGCATCTGACGTATCTGATCATTATCCTATTTCTCTCTCCTGCAATAATTTCCCGGTGCGCATGGGATATCCTTTCAAGTTTAATAGGATATGGTTAGAAGATCCGGAGTACACTTCTTTGGTTGAGGATATATGGAAACAAGAACCTGAGCCTTTGCTTTCAGAGATATGGAATTCTTTTCATCTGAAACTCCAGAAAACTAAGAAGATGACTAAAAATTGGGAGCGGGTGAAGAAAGGAAAACTCAGGGCTAAGTTTAGACGGATTCTGGCTGAAATGGAGGATATTATTGAATCCTTTCTTCATACATATCCAGATGAATACACTCTCGATTGCTTGAAATGCTTGGGAACTAGGAAAAGAGAAATATTACGGATTTGAAGAATGTTCATGAAGGTTAAAGAGCAGGGAGAATTATAGCTAGTCGAGGGGGATCGGAATACTAAGTATTTTCACGGATGTGCTAATGAGCGGCGAAGTAAAACGCCATATGGAGCATAAATTAAGTAGATGGTTCTTCCATATACACCACCCAGGAGATCCAAATTGAGGCCCTTCGACATTTCTCTCGAGTTTTATGCCAAGAAGGATGATATAAATTTGAATGATCAAAGGTGGATGATCGATCACATTACTGCGTTTTTTTTGAGGATTCCGATATTGATCGTTTGGATAAGGAGGTTACGGGGAATGAAGTTAAATTGGTCCTTAAATATTTTGTTGCTGATAAAAAGTCAGGGGCGGATGGATGGCCCGCGGAATTCTATATTTACTTCTTTGATTTGATGGGTGAGGACTCGACCGAGGGTAATTGAGCGGATTCGTACTAGAGGTTATATTTATCCAAATCTCAATTCTACCTTTATTGCTACTAATCCCTAAGGTGGATGCCCCTCATTCATTTATGGACTTTCAGCCTCTATTGCTCTTTGCAATATTCTATATAAGATTAATTCAAAAATTATTGCGTATCGCATGAAGGATGTTGCGATCGAGACATATTTCTAAAGAAACAGATGGTTTCCTCAAGGGTAGGTCCATACATGATGCCTCTGCTATTGCTCGAGAAATCTTGCATTCTATGCATGTACGTGAAAAAGGGGAGGACATTATGGTTAAAGTTGACTTCTTTAAAGCATATGATACGATTGATTGGGGTTATATCGTGGCTGTTCTCATGAAGGTTGGACTGCTGTTCGCATTATCAAGTGGATCATGGCTTGCATTTCATCCGTTAACTATGCCATTATCATAAATGGAATTCGACTCCTTTCTTTGCTCTGAGGGAGGGGACTTAGACAAGGATGTGCACTTTCACCTCTTATCTTCATTCTGATCATGGATGGCATCGGTTGTCTATTCAGTGAGGTCGTTTCTCCGGGTCGCATATCGGGATTCTCCTTCTCAAACAATCGGGTATGTACTCATTCTATGTTTGTTGATGACTTATTATTATTTGGGCAGATTAATAGAGCACAGGTGGGTGTACATACACCATATATTTAGAAGATTTGAATCCACTATCGTCTGGCCATAAACAAGCTAAAATCCTTTATTATTTATGAATATGGTGACATTGGGGATCTTGAATATATTGCGGCATTCGGGTATGGAATTAAGAGAAGCGATGGAGGGTTTCGGGTATCTAGGTTTCCATATCAAACCTTGTGGTTATAAGATCGGAGACTGGATGTGGCTTTTAGATAAATTCGAAGGAAGATATTTTGCTGAAGCACAAATGGTTGTCTTGTGGTGGTCGCCTTATCATGATTCAAGCTTGGTATTGGCTCAACTGTTGGTGTATTGGGGTCACCTATATTATCTTCCCTGAAGGAATCATTAGACACATTAACTCTATCATTGCTAAGTTTTTTATGGGGCGGGGTGCGGATGCTTTTCTAAAATCCATCTTTGTAAACTTAAAAAGCTCGCGGACAAAAGAACATGGGGGGATGGGGCATCTTGGACACTAGAAGCTTTAACATTGCTCTGCTCATCAAATCATCGTCGGAGAGTATGGGGCGATTGACGGGTACTTGGAACCAGGTGATCAAATGCAAGTATGTTGTCGGGGATATGCTACATCGGATTCTTAATAACCATTTAGCATCTCCTCGATGTATATCTCGCTATTTGGGGAAAGCTTCAAGAAGATTTTTGGGCATCAGTCTGTAAAGGTTGGCTTGGACTTTTGCCGATGGTAGACGCATTCCCTCCGGCGAATATGAAGATGATGGGATGGTGCTCTGTTCTCGCCCATCAAACAATCTTATCCACCGACTCGCTCATCGAGGAATCTTTTATCTTTCTGGACCATCCATCAATGGTCGGAGGGTGCCCCTATTCTTAAGTCTCGCGGCTCAATTAAACTTAGGGGATCCCTGAAGGTGTGGAATGGGATTTCATAAAGGGATTACATTCGGGCTTTGGGTTTATGCTTGGGATGAAGGGGGCGATCGGATTGGATGGGATGGTCCAACGAAGACTGGGAATCCGATTGTTAGGGACATTTATAGTCATATCATTAAGGAATCATACTCGGAACCTCCATGCAAGCTGTTTTACAAGTTACGGTTCCGGAGAATCCCTACTAAGATATTGCTATTTGGATGGCTCGTACGGAATGATAAGGTGCTGATCGGTAATAATTTGATGAAGCGGGGTTTCTCAGGGTCCTTTCAGATGCCATTTATGTTTGATGGATTTTGAATCGACCGAACATCTCTTTTTTTTATGTCTGTCATTTTAAAGATTTGGCGTCTTTTTTTCTGTTCATTTCTTTGGAAACAATTGGAGGCCGATTGATTTCATGAATGCGATGTCGACACGGGATAATTTAAAAGGGAGACTCGGATCTCTTCCTTTCTTTCTTTTATGGGAAGTCCGGCTTGGAAGAAATAGGTTGATTTTTGATGGCTCTCCCTTTTCGGATTACTAATATATACTCGGTATTGCTAAATGGGTGGTTGATCGTCCTAATCCCTCGTACGACTATTCGAGAATTATCTGCTAGACTTCGACCACATATCGTTAATCTCCCTGCAGTATTTTTTGACGCGAGCTTGTAAGCATGGCCTCATGGGATGCGGCATGTGGATTAAGATCTCAAATAGAGAGAGGGTGCATATACATTTCAATGTCGGTAAGGGATCTAACAACAAAGTTGAAGTCATCGCTCTTTGGGGTGGTCTTCGTTTTGCCTTATACTTACAGTTATCAAATATTCATGTATATGGTGATTCTAGGATTGCTATTGGATGGATATCCGACTTACAAGACTTCGTTCCTCCCTGATCTATTTGGATGGGTATCCCGGGGTTCGTCAGCTTATGGATTCAAACTCAATAGACCCGGCCATTTCTCACATTTACAGAGAAAACAATACGAGAGCGAGATGGTCTCTCTAAGATGGGACTAAGTACGAATTTTGGCACTATGCGAGTTCGAGCTATTCCGTGATGGTCTCATTTATTGGGAGGCGACATAGAGATTCCTTAAGTCGCTCAGGTCTTATCTTTTTGCTCTTCTCACCTCCATATCGGGACGCTTGTTCTTTTTTGCGAGGGTTTTGGATCTTAGCTTTCTCCACGGAGTACGTGAGATTACACTGTCATATTTCACTAATGGTGTATTGAAGCCCTCGGCACATCGTCTTCGAGCGAGCGTGGGCACCACTGCGGTGCATTGACTTGGCAAATGCCTGGTTTTCATGGTTTACATGTTATGATGTATTTGTTCGTTGTCTTCGGTTTCGTATGCATCCCTTCAAGCGAGCGTGGTTCCGATCGAGGCGAGCGTGAATCCCTTTCTCTAGCGTGCGGGAGTAATTTTGGATTGGCACCTTATCGTCGTCTTATCTTGATATGAGGTTTCACTCTTATTTTCGTCTCTCGGGATCGATTAATCATTCTTCATGTCTTTTTATATGTGACCAATACGCCACTTTCTATGATTTTGTGGTCTACATATCAAGCATATTTTCTCATATCACCTTCCTCATACATTTAATCTCTGGAGGATGTGTATATTCTCGATCCATCTTTCCCTTTCCCGCTCGCTTATTTAGTCGAGCATTTTTTGAATATGGACGGGTTTGTTCTATGATGATGCTAGCCACCTTTTGGTCGCCTTCGGTTGGGATCTCGCTGTATGTCTATACGACTTGAGATGTATTTGGACTATGTACTTGTTTTATATTAATATATCACAAAGCGTTTTTTTCTTCTGAAAAAAAATGTATCCATGAAGCAATAACACAACAATTATTATTCAAGCAGAGTGGCTGCACAAGATGGGAAAGAGGTTTTTTGGGTGTTATTTCTTTGTGCATTTTTCATTCATATAGAATTCTCTAAATAGATATTTAGTCTTATCATTTCATAGCATCCTTAATTCAAATGGGTAAGTAAATTTAATGTAATGATGGAATTTTTGGGTGGAAATAAGAGTTGAATTGGTGATGAAATAGAAGGTAACTAGATTTTAACAAACTAGAAGTAATATTATTCTTTTTTAGGGAATATTGCTTCGTGATCCATAAATTGAGAAAAAATCTTTCGGTAAAAATCACATCCAAATAAATTTGGTCGACGCGTTTCGAACCGACTGAGTGTGGTTCATCATCGGGACTTGATGAAAAATCTGATCAAGAGACCCAATTAAATAGATATGAGAAGCTCCAACTAGCCGTTGAAAAAATAACTGCTAGTTAGACTAAATCAAAGCCAAAAAAAGTCAAGAAATATATATAAAAAGATTAAAGTTTATAATATGAATATTATTTAATATTATTTTTTAATTTTAATTTTAATTTTTATTTAATTTACAATAGGAATCATTCAAAATATTCTAGAAGATTAAATAAATAAAGGAATATTTCAATTTTAAAAATAATAATAATAATAATAAATTAAAATATTTATTTTGTTTAATATTATTTAAAAACATAAAGGATTAAAAAAATAATAAAAATAATAACAATCATAATAATAAAAATTAAAAATTAAATTAAATAAATAATAATAATTTAATTTTTAATAATTTTTTATTTTAATTTATTTTATTAATATTTATTAATTTATTTACTTATTTATATATTTATTTTATAGATTTAAAAAATAATAAAATAATAATAATAATAATAAATTAAAATTTAAAAAAAAATAAAATAAATAAATAAATAAATAAATAAATTTAAAAAAATATATATATATATATATATATATATATATATATTTAAAATAATAATAATAATAATATAAAAATAAATAAAATAAATAAATAAATAATACATAAATTTATTTTATTTTAATTTTAGGAATGAAGAGCGAGGAATCCAACACTCGCTAACCATCCACCCATCATCCCCTGTTCAGTGTTGAGAGGCCTCTTTTCAATTTCCAAGGCTTCCGCAACTTGCGGTGCTGGAAATGGTCAATCTTTGCAATCACCTTAGCATCTTCAATACAAATGTGATGATTAGTCTTCTCGACATGCTCTGCTAGGGCCGAGGAGCACAATCTATTATGCTTAAGGTGAGCGACATGCTCATGAATTCTTTGATTAATAGACCGACCCGTTTCACCAATGTGAGGCATCCCACAAGAACACGGAATCAAGTAAACACCCTTACCATCCTTAGGGAAAATCGAGTCTTTAACGATCTAAGTGAACTTCGAATGGTGTGGTAGGGTTTAAACGTAGAAGAAACATTAAACTTCTTTAGGATCGTGGCGATTTTATCCTTTGCTTGGATAACGGAAGGGTGAATACGGTTCTTAGGTAGCACGGATCTTTCTGCTTCTAGGACCCTTTGACCTTTTGAAAAGCTTTAAGGCATTGACTCATGCTATAACCATTTTTATTAAAAAATTTAAGGAGATGAGCCTTTTCACCTTCAAAGTGGTGTTCATTAGAGATTCTAAAGGCTTTCTGACCAGCAGTGTTAAGCACCCAGAAGAAGCACGGTGGGAAATGGTGAGAAATAACGCCTGCATGTCCTCGGTGTGCATACCTTCTAAAACTGTTGAAAAGAACTATCTTGATCCTATAGAAAAAGGATATCGAAAAATATAGCTACCATTATCTTTAAAGTCACCAGTGACTTAATGGTAGTTGATCATTAAGAAGCTGGAAGAAAAGGTCCAATTTCTCCTTACCATGAGGCCATACAACACAGGTTTCATCAACAAACCTTTTCCAAAGCTTAGGTTGAAAAAGGGAAGAGGAAAGGGCTCTGGATTCAAAGTCTTCCATGAACAGATTAGCTACCACAGGAGAAAGGGGGGAACCGATGGCCACACCACAAGTCTGTTCATAGAATTCACCCTCAAAACTAAAGAAAGTTGAGGTTAGACAAATTTCAACAAGATGAGCCGTATCAGGATCAGTGACACGAGAAATAACATCAACAGCCTCCCTAATGGGGATGCAAGTGTATAAGGAAACAACATCAAAACTAACAAAACTATCATCACTGTCTAATTTCAAGTCTTTCAAATCATTAATAAAAGACCAAGAGTCTTTAACAAAGGAAGAGGTCTGACCGACAAGCGGTTTCAGCTTAGTGGCTAGAAATTTAGCGAGCAGATAAGTTGGACCTCCTATGGTGTTAACAATAGGGCGGAGGGGGACTCCATCCTTATGAATCTTAGGAAGACCATAAATCCTTGGCGTGAGAGGGTTACTCTCAATTAGCTTTTTGCTTAAAGAACCAACAGTGCTACTCGATTTTATAGCCAAAGCAACTGCTTTTGAAACTTTTTTAAGAGGATTTTTGTCAAGCTTCTTATAACTCCCGCTGTTAAGAAGGTGATCTAACATCTTATTATGATAATCATCTTTGTTTAAAATGACTGTAGCACCTCCCTTATCAGCTTTAAGAATCACAATGTTAGGGTTGTCGTTTAAAGATTTGAGAGCCTCAAACTCTAGTTTGCTGATGTTGCTCTTAGGTGGCTTAGCTTTTCTAAGGATCATGGCACAATCCTGTCTGATAATGTCTTTGGTAGTATCAGGTAAATCCCTAATCCCATATTCAATATCACAGATAATGTCTAGACTTGGGATTTTTTTAGGCGCAAGAGCAAAATTTAGACCCTTTTCCAACAAACTAAAGACATGAGGATCGAAAGAAAAACTAGAGAGATTAATAACAGTGTTATTCAAAGGGAGAGAATTACTATTACTACTATGGTTATTATAATTATCAATGTTAAGTTTATTATAGTGTTTATTTTTATAATTAATGTTATTAATATTATTAGATTTAATAACATCATTATGATTGTTATTATTCTTTATAATACTATTATTATTATTATTTTTAAAACCATTATTATTAATAATACTATTATCATTATTACCAATCCTAATATTATTATCATTAAATTGTAAAAAATCATCTACGTTATTCATGTTACTAATAAACTTATTATCTTTTTTAATGTCGCTATTGTTTAAGGAATTATCAAGATTAAAAGGTTCGCTATTATTATTTTTAATGTCGCCATTGTTTAAGGAATTATGAAGATTAAAAGGTTCACTATGAGAGATTAAAAGGGAATCATTAAAAACTGAAGTAAATTCGTTACGATCGATTGATTTCAGAAGAGCACTCAAAGCATTCAAATGGGAGGATGAAGTCGAACCTGGAGAATCAATCTGAACACCCATTAGGTTGATCGATGTTGTCAAACCATCATTAACTGCCACCATCTTGGACGCAGGAGAACCCAAAGCCATGGAAGAATTAACGTCCGAATTAGAGAGGGTTGAAGTCGAAACAGACTGCATAGTTCTGGACGAAAAGCACTGAGCACACAAATCATCATCTGCCAATGTAGATCTCGAATTAAAATCGAACGCAGGCTCAGAAGCCGATGTAGAATCCGCATGAGAATCAGAAAACTCTGCTTTATTCAACAAACCCAATTCCTGCACTTCCGTTCTATCCCCCGAGACTGGAAAGGGCCGCACAGCTTGCTCTCGGACAGAAACCGGTGAAGACGAAGAGGTCGAAGAAATCGAATTCTGAAGAACATGCCCATTAAGAACCATATAACTCAAGGCTCGAATCTGATTACAGTTCACCCTGCTGTTAGAATTGCCTCCAATATCAGAAATCGAAGAAGAGCAATTAGATAATTTCAGGAATTTGGAAATGTGCTTCCTATTCCATAATTCTTCCCATCGTTGGGATTTTAAGGCTGAGCGAGCTTCAATAATAGACCAACAATTCGCTGGAATTAAATAGGAAAGTTCTAGATGCAATAAAAACAGCTTCCGAGACACAAAATCCAGGTATTTCCTCACCCTCGAAATTTCAGATCTAATAATACCCACGCTAGCAGAAAGAAAAACACGTTCATTACTAGAATTTCTAAGAGGATGTTTAATTTTCGCAAACGAAGGAATAGAAGAAGAATCTCTACATCTTTTTAAAAAGGTCAGATCAGATTTCATCTTAGATACCCGCAAACGTGCCCTTTCAAATTGATGAACCTTAAGCGCCAAGGCCCTACCGAGCAGGGTTTCAATTTTAGGAATATTGCTTCTGTGATCCATAAATTGAGAAAGAATCTTTCGGTAAAAATCACATCCAAATAAATTTGGTCGACGCGTTTCGAACCAGCCAGTGTGGTTCATCATCAGGACTTGATGAAAAATCTGATCAAGAGACCCAATTAAATAGATATGAGAAGCTCCAACTAGCCGTTGAAAAATAACGGCTAGTTAGACTAAATCAAAGCCAAAAAAAATAAAAAGTCAAGAAATATATATAAAAAGATTAAAGTTTATAATATGAATATTATTTAATATTATTTTTAATTTTAATTTTAATTTTTATTTAATTTACAATAGGAATCATTCAAAATATTCTAGAAGATTAAATAAATAAAGGAATATTTCAATTTTAAAATAATAATAATAATAATAAATTAAAATATTTATTTTGTTTAATATTATTTAAAAACATAAAGGATTAAAAAATAATAAAAATAATAACAATCATAATAATAAAAATTAAAAATTAAATTAAATAAATAATAATAATTTAATTTTTAATAATTTTTATTTTAATTTATTTTATTAATATTTATTAATTTATTTACTTATTTATATATTTATTTTATAGATTTAAAAAATAATAAAATAATAATAGTAATAATAAATTAAAATTTAAAAAAAATAAAAAAAAAAAAATAAATAAATAAATAAATTTAAAAAATATATATATATATATATATATATATTTAAAATAATAATAATAATAATATAAAAATAAATAAAATAAATAAAGTAAATAATATAAATTTAGTTTTATTTTAATTTTTTAGAATGAAGAGCAAAGAACTTAACACCTACAACCATCCACCCATCATCCTCGTTCAGTTGAGGCCTCTTTTCAATTTCTAAGGCTTCTTAGTCTGCTGGTAGGAACACGATTCTCGCAATCACCTTAGCATCTTCAATGAAAATGTGATGATTAGTCTTCTCAACATGCTCTGCTAGGGCCGAGGAGCACGATCTATTATGCTTAAGGTCAACGACATGCTCATGGATTCTTTGATTAATAGACCAGCCTGTTTCACCAATGTAAGGAGTCGCACAAGAGCATGGAATCAAGTACACACCCTTACCATCCTTAGGGAAAATCGGGTCTTTAATAGATCTAAGGGAACTTTGAATGGTGCTGTAGGGTTTAAACGTTGAGGAAACATTAAACTTCTTTAGCATCCTAGCGATTTTATCTGTAGTACCTTGGATAAATGGAAGGTGAACTCCAAATAATCGATCGCAAGGATCTTTCTTAACTCTAGGACCCCTTTCCGCTTTTTGAAAAGATTTAAGGCAGTGACTTATACTATAACCATATTTATTAAAACATTTAAGGAGATGCGCCTTTTCACCTTTAAAATGGTTTACATCAGAGATTCTAAAGGCTCTGGTAGCTAAGGTGTTGAGAACCCCGAGCTTCTGAGAAGGGAAAAGGTGAGAACTAGCATGTAAATATTGCTCAGTGTCCATCTTCTTTCTAAAAACTTGATGAGAAAAAGAACCATCTTCATTCCTAGAAAGGAGGACATCAAGAAAAGGCAAGCTACCATTATCTTCAAATTCCATGGTGAACTTAATGAAGTCAGATTGATCATTAAGATGCTGGAAGAAAAGGTCCAATTTCTCCTTACCATGAGGCCACACAACACAGGTGTCATCGACAAATCTTTTCCAAAGCTTAGGTTGAAAAAGGGAAGAGGAAAGGGCTCTAGATTCAAGTCTTCCATGAACAGATTAGCTACCATAGGAGAAAGAGGGGAACCCATGGCCACACCACAAGTTTGTTCAAAGAATTCACCCTCAAAACTAAAGAAAGTCGAGGTTAGACAAATTTCAACAAGATGAGCCGTATCAGGATCAGTGACATGAGAAATAACATCAACAGCCTCTCTAATGGGGATGCAAGTGTATAAGGAAACAACATCAAAACTAACAAATCTATCATCACTGTCTAACTTCAAGTCTTTCAAATCATTAATAAAAGACCAAGAGTCTTTAACAAAGGAAGAGGTCTGACCTACAAGTGGTTTCAGCTTAGTGGCTAGAAATTTAGCGAGCAGATAAGTTGGACCTCCTATGGTGTTAACAATAGGGCGGAGGGGGACTCCATCCTTATGAATCTTAGGAAGAGCATAAATCCTTAGAGTGAGAGGGTTACTCTCAATCATCTTTTTGCTCAAAGAACCAACAGTGCTACTCGATTTTATAGCCAAAGCAGCTGCTTTTTAAACTTTTTTTAAAGGATTTTTGTCAAGCTTCTTATAACTCCCGCTGTTAAGAAGGTGATCTAACATCTTATTATGATAATCTTCTTTGTTTAAAACACCTAGCACCTCCTTACTGTACTTTAAGAATCAACAGTGAAGGTTGTCGCTTAAAGAATTTGAGAGCCTCAAACGCTAGTTTGTCGATGTTGCTCATAGGTGTTTAGCTTTTCTGAAGGATCATGCAAAAATCCGCCCAGAATAATTTTTTGGTAGTATCAGTAAATCCCTAATCCCATATTCAATATCACGATAATGCTCTGACTTAGATTTTAGCAGAGTAAAATTAAAATTAAAAATAATAATAAATAATTTTCATGTTATAAACTTTAATCTTCTTATATATATTTTTTTACTTTTTTATTTCTATGACTTTGATTTAGTCTAACTAGCCGTTATTTTTCAACGGCTAGTTGGAGCTTCTCATATCTATTTAATTGGGTCTCCTGATCAGATTTTTCATCAAGTCCTGATGATGAACCACACTGGCTGGTTCGAAACGCGTCGACCAAATTTATTTGGATGTGATTTTTACCGAAAGTTTTTTCTCAATATTATTCTTATTAAAATATCCGGAAAATTAATTAAATTCAAATACTATATCATTTAATTTTGTTGAGATTGAAAAATAGTTGATACAAATAAATTTATTCAGATACTATATCATTTAATTTTGTTGAAATTCAATAATAAATAATACAAAACGAATTGATTAAAACACTCATGTAACCAAATGAGAAAGATAGTTTTATATATCTATTTTTTTTCCTGATCACATCCTCTCTTATTAGTTTCAGTATTTAAATATTATAAATATTAAAAAATCTAACCATTCTTCCAAATTCACCACATTGTATTTTGATGGATTCATACAGATCCAGGTCTTCATGAAAATTTCTTATATTCCTAGTATGAATGAGCCTTTTTTCAATTTCAAACTAAAATGACTCAATCTCAAACAAATTAAATTTACAATAATTTAGGAATGCCAAACTCAAAGACTTCACAAATCCTTTATAAAGGTGATGTTTAGTAACTTCAAAAGCTACTATACATTTCTACAACATCAAATGCATATACTATATTCCTCATTGTATGACATAAATGCATACATTATATTCCTCATTATATGAATATGTCATTTTTCAATTTCAATATTATGTACTTCAAAACCTTTACATTAACTCCATGTAAAAGACTTCTGAACAAATTAATTATAAACGTGATTTTTAGTAACACCAAAATCATTATCTATCAATGAAACACTAAATTCAATTATTTCAGTAACTCTTATTTTACTTGAATATATAATATCAAGGCTTGACTCTATTTATGAAGTTGTACTTTTTTCCTTGTTTTAAAGATTTTCCATAATCTTGATACACCTTAGCTTCAACTAACCATAGATGTAATCAAATGCAAGCTTCTAAAACAAGTTTTTCAAAACAAAACATAATACATTATTTAAATTCTAATCCGATGTCAAACTAATCATGCAACATGAAAATATTTCGGAAAAATTCAAGAAATATGTATAATGTGTATAAGGTAAGGGAAGACATAACTCTATTCTTAAGAACTCCAGTGTTGATTGCAGAGAGAAAGAGTTTCATTCTCAGTTAACTTGTCAGTTAGATCTCAACAAAAAATTAGGGATATAACTATATTTTAATTAACTTCTAATTTCTAACTTTTCCCTTAGACATCAACATAACTAACATCATCATTGAAATCATATGTTTACAAAAAATTAAGGGAAATAAAACTTATTTTATGGCGAAGAAAAGCCTATAACTGCAAAATATCTTACAATGTATTCAATTATAAACAATATAGCATTGTGTTAAATTTAAGACATGATCAACAGGGAACTGAAGATTCTATAAAAGTGTACGATGTGATATATACTGGATGATATATATACATATATACTTGACAATGAGGAACTAATCATATATAAAAATTGGTGCATGGTATCAACAACACTAATTAATATTTATTATTCTATCAAGATGTGAAATTTGTTCCTGTGAGTCAAATCGTATTTTCCTTTGTGCGTCTCTTTCATGGCTGTGGATAATTTTTTGTAGAAGTATTTTTATCTTTTGAAGCAAGATAATATTTGGTCATAGACGGTAAAGAGGTAGGGATTGTGAAAGCATGATTCTATATTGTATATATTGTAAAGCAAGTTCTTGTTGTTGAATCTCGCGGAAGTATTCATATAGCGTGCATAGGTATCTCGAATCCATATTTGTTGGTAATGAAAAAAAAAGAGATAATAATTGTTAGTGGAAATGTATGTTAAGAGTAGTATTTTTTTTCTTTAAAAAAAGTAAGAAAATATGATTTTTTTTTCCCTAAAAAGGTTTAGAACAATATGTGATTAGATGAAATAATAAGTAATTGTAAGTCAAAGTTGGTTAATTAGCAAGCGATTTTTACCATGGGTAAATTTAGAGGATAGGGTATATGGTTGATTGAAGTATGTATTCTTGTAGGGATTTTGATGCCAGAAATGATTCTTTTTTTTGTCTACTTTTGAGATATGGGTTCTCTTTAATACGTGAGAAGCATGAGAATGGAAATGTTGGTTTGATCTGGAGGTCCAAAAACAATATGAGTCTTGATATGGCAGTAAATTTTAATCCCTGGCGCTCTTTGTTTCCAATGTCTATAGTTTCTCTATATAATGTCATACCATGTGATTTATGTATTGTTAAAGCCCATGTCATTCGAAGAGGCAAATGTCACCCTGAACCTCTTGTAATGGTGGAAATTGGTACACGTTTTGGATGTGAAAGGTCCCATGGTGTCCCTTTGTATTGATAGAAGTCAACCACCATGAAAGACGACAACATTATAGGCTTTGAGTTAGGTGGATAAAATATTGAAAATAATTTTCCAAGTGCACCATTAACAAGCCCTGAATTGACCCATGAGTTGTTGGTAAGTATAATTTTTTGTTCATTACATAAGAGGACCTCTTTATCTAAATTTTCAACTTCTGTCGTAGTAGACAATTCTTGTCTCTCGTGCTCTACATAACATATTGCAATTGGATTGTTCAATGTTTTTAACATTAATTTATTATGAAATGAAATTGAATATTTCGTTACATATAGGTTCATGGAATATTCGCACACTTTATGCTCTTCATGTGTGAGATATGAGTCTGTCCTTGAGATTTGAAGATTCCAGTATTCTTGGGTATGTGTTCCAGTTATGAGATTTTTGAGGAGCTAACAGAAAACAACTTGGGAAGTTCTTTCTCCTTGTTGAATAAAAATAGTTGAAATTATAATGAATGTGTTGAAACTACTCCAGAGTGCATTGCCATATCATTTTTTATCATAAAGAGGAATTTCTTTCAAATGTGGTAGCTGGCCGAAATATCCAACAAGAATAATTGAGTGATTTCCAAATGGTGTATTTTGTTTAGAAGGGAATGCTTCTCTCAGGCGTTCATCAATACAGGAAAGAATTTTTTGACCGATGAAGCTCATTTCATCAATTAGAATGTACTTTATATGGCGAAGCTACTCTTGGAAGTTTAAAATTGATTATCCTTCAATAGGATGCATTGTTTGCACAAGGATGTGAAGGCCAGAATGGATTGTAAGAGAATTTATGTTGAAAGTTTAAACTTTAGTAGGTGCAAGTAGTAGAAACAGGTTTTTGTCTAGTGGAGATCTTGCAAAGAATTCCCTTTGTAGAAAACTAATTAAATGAGATTTTCTTGTCTCAACTATTCCCTGGATGATCATTCTGAGTGGAGGATTTGGTGAAGTGTTTTAAAGTGATAAAAACAATGTCAAAAGCTATATTTTGGCTAGGAGAGAAGAAGTGATTTTAGTGTGGGCTAGGAAAGTGATGGTGTTGGATTTGGGTAGCTAAGCAGTTGAATTCAACACAACGTATGGCAGATTCTTGTAAGTGGAGAGGAATAGTAGTATGTGACCAATTATGGCTAGTATCGAAGTCGTGATGACCAAGCATTTCAAGGTCATCAACTTCAATATCATATCCTGAATGGATTTGAGCAAGGATTTTTCATTAATATCCTGAATGGAGTTGAGAAAGGATTCATCATTCATCGATGTCAATGGATTCAAGAAGGGATGTTGGTTGACATAATTGACCCTATTTTAACCCTACCTTTTTCCTAACTATGCAACCTAAACCTTCATTTCACAATTAAATTAAAGCCTTTACACATGATTCTTGGTCTTGTGGTTTTGCTAGATATGGATTATAGAGGGTTATGATTCATCAAAAAGGGTTGAATAGGATATGATTATTTGTAAATTATCCATTTAATTCCTTAAGGCTTGGAAATTTAATGTCATTAATAAAAATTAGAGTTTGGTTGGTGCAGATCTGCAGTTCCTGTATCGCTCGCTGATTCCTGTACCAAATAATCATCTGACCGTTTCATTTCGGGATACCTCCAAGAATATCACTTTTGTTGAAGAATGACACACACCTTTCACCAAGGATTTGTTCCACCTTCTGCGTCAAGCATTAGAATTTTATGGATACTAAATATGAAGGTTGGTTGTTGTCCAACACATTTCTCTGCTAAGTTTCTCATTACGGCCAAGAGATGAGAATTTTCATGTATAAATTAGGGATTCTAGGATGTAGGTAGCTAGCGATACTTTGAAGAACACTAATAATTTCTGGTTATATATATTTTTTGTAATATTATATCTCCCTGTCTCTCTCGGGTTGACTATAATGTTCTTCACTGTAATTTTGTTGAATACTTTGAATAAAAGAAGGAGCTAATGCCAATATTTTTCATTTTTAGTTCTTGTTATTATTTGTAATGTTTCCTTCACGCAGTTGATTTCAGAACTTTCATGAAGGGAAACACATTGGTTGGCTAGGTCCCAACTAACCCAGCTCATTCTCCCTCCATTTCAAAGTGTGTTAGATCTAGTATTTTGGTGTGAACATAGTAATTTTGTTTCCTTTCTTGAACTTGCAGATTAGTGAAACCCTTGTAATGGAATGGAACATTCCAGTAGATGAAAAAAACATTCTAGTACCAGAACAGGGTATTTCAATGCAAGAACGAAACTCAGTTCAGTACAGGAACGTAATTGTTCAGGTATAGGAATGAGATATTTATAAGTAAAGGAAACAAATTTAATCCGTATAATAGAAAAATATCCTTTATTTTTTCTTGGAATTGAAACTCAATCATAGGAACATATTTTATTTTACAATATCTTTCTAAGATTGTTTACAAGACATGCTTTAATTTATTATGTCAGAGGTTGGCAAATATTTTCTTTGATTCCAATACCTATATTTTCTTGGTGTTTTTTTACTGAAAGGTTTCCTTTACAATTCAATTTATTTTTTATTCTGCAAATTTAATTGGTGGAATAGAATTAGAATTTGCAAATGTTAAGACCATAATTTTTTTCCATTTCCTGTGCTATGCCTTGAAGCTTACATAGCCTTGGTTTAACAAATTAAGTGTTGAAGGAGTTCACTGAATTGTAACTTCGACATCCAACATTTGTGCGCCGTTGTCAGGGAGGCGTTGAAATAAATATGGTAAAAATTTTGATTTCTTTTTCTGCAATAGTGGTAAGTATGCTCTTATTTTTTCCAATGGAGTGTGCTTCTATTGTTTGAAGGATTTTATTTGAATTAATTCGCGTGCTATCTTTTTTTTTCCTGTAGCATTTGATTGAGTTTCTTTCAACAATTTTTTTTTAATTTGGTTATTTTCTGGTTGATTTATTTTAAATGTATGATTAAAATAGGTAGGGGTCCGAAGCCCAATAAGGGTCGAAGAAACACTGATAAATCTGAAATCGTTTCTCACGTTGGGCCTTTTTTTTGCAGGCAAGAGGTCTAAGAAAAAACAAACCCAGTTTGCAAGTACTGCTCATTTGGAATATAGAAGAAGTAGTTGGGGAATAACACAACCCGAGAAGGGGAGGAAAGGGACTAGTGGAACCCAAAATACCGATTTGAGACACATTCAACTTTCACATTCTGTTGAGAGAGGTGCAATTAGGAGGGGAAAGTGGTAGATCACAAGGACCATGCTGAGGGACTGGTGTGAACTATCTAAACGTGGAATAGTCCACCTTTGGATTTTCGATTGTGGACCTGGATACAATAGTTCAGATGAATAACATTCCAACATTTTCCCTTCTTCATTTCCATGGTAAGGTACATGAAGATACATATTATTTCCTATTCGAATTTTATATATTGTGTAGGAGTTATGATTACTCTACAGACACCCAAAAGCTAAAACTATTTCCTGCAACTCTCAAGGATCCTGCTTGACTCTGGTTCATGGGACTAGGAGGAAATAATACACCCTCTTGGTAACAAATGAATATAGTAATTTTAATTGAATATCATGAATATTGAAAAACAAGAGAAATGTAGGATGATATCTTCAGTATTATGGAAGAGGATGATGAGACCTTAGAAGTTTACTTAGAGAGATTTTATATATTCTCCAAAGGTTGATGGGATTACTGATGATGCTAGGAATAATTTGAATTTATTAGGACAAGGGGATATTGCTAAAAAAATTGATCTGATATTTGTGACTTGTGCAGGAAGTTATCATGGAATCAATCTAGATCCGCTAGAGGAACTCGAAGTAAAAATATCAAAATGGGATCTACAGATGCTATGATTATTGGTTTGGAAAATAAGGTGAATAATATGAAAACTAAAATTATGAATATTGTTAGCAAACAAATAGACTCTTTAAAATTTCATCAAAAATTAGTAGTAGAATAAGATTCATTGTCCATTTATTGTCCAAATGTAGAAAGAAACATATTTTATGTGAATTTCTTGCAAATATTAAGGGGGATAATAACTTTTTGATATGTATAGGGAAAAATCCTACCGAGGAATACCCTTTGATACTAGGATTGAAAGCATCATTTGAAGGAGAGAATCAAGAAAATGAGCCATTGAATTCTATGGGAGCACAGAAACCTTGGCCTTAGATAAGTGCAGGTATGATCCTTGAACATGCACCATATTTTTATGTTTATAATAAGGCAACATATTACTATCAAAATTTAAATTACTCTCAACCTTAGTAGCATGGCCATCAATTTCAATATGGACAATCACCCTCACCTTGGAAACAAGTATGGAGGGGAACACCACACTCTCATTACTCTTATCCTGCACCTGCACAGTCATGTCCTACTACTTATGCACCTTATCCCACGACAAAACTTACGTTACCATCCTTACCACAACAGAGTGAGACCATGCCACCATTATCATTACCACCACCTTTTCAACCACCTCAACTGCCTTTGCAACCAGTACCAAATCCAAATAATAAAGCAGTGCAAGTGATTAATTATATTAGAATGCTTCATTTCCCCATTTATCAGAACATGAAATTTAGGGTTAAAGACCTCCAATTGAGATCGGGAAGGGTGATCAATTCAGGATTAAAAAAAAATTAAATAAAAATTAAATAAATAAATAAATAAAACCTATGGTGATTATTGAGGATAAAAGTGAGGAGGAAACTCCCAATAATTCGAAAAAATATGTAGATACGAACCATTCCACACTTGTTGAAAATACCTTAAAGATGATGGAGCTTAGTGAAATGAAGTCACCTTCACTAAGTGGGCCCGCAGGCTATTTTTGGCGCAAAGTCTATTTTTAGACTATGTCTATTTTTAGACATATGGAGCATGGTCTAGGAGTTGCGGTATGCTATTCTTGGATGATTGGTCGAGTTGGTAAAAATAGATGGACCTCTATTTTTAGACATACAGGTCGAAGTCTATTTTTAGACTGCCTGTCTAAAAATAGGTCAGTCAAATATTATTAGCCCTTAATAATATTTGGACTCTAAACTTCAGTTTATTCTCTTACGGCACTTCAGTTGGAGCTACGGATGTGGCTCATGCATCTGACAGAAGGAATTACGCTATTCCTTGGGGTTTGGTGAGCTCATGCATGGTTGAATTCAGTTAGGACTTCAGTGGCAGAGTTTTGGTGGAGTTGATGGGACAGTTGGTGGAGTTGTGTTCGGTTTAACTTAGTTGAACTAGTTGTGATTAGTTTAACTAGCTAATCAACTAGTAATGAGTGGAGTGAATTAAATATTATTTAATTCAATAATTATTAACTCATTATTCAACTCAAGAACACATCAATTCACTACAGTGCATGGACAGTTCAGTGGAGACCAGTGGAAGAGGTAGATGAAAGGGTGAGTTTGCTATTAGTTGCGACAGCAGTTGTGCATGAGATTTGCACAAGCATTGGAGGAGATTTCCCATGAGGATTGCGCAGTTGAAGCCAAGGAGATTCAAACTTGGATCTCTCATTGAACCAACTTGGATTGCGCAGTAGAGGCAGGCAATTAGTGGATGAGTTTTGAACATGTGACTTGTTCAAAACTGAGCTAGTTTGTGTGTAACTTTCGGAGGCAGTACTGAGTACTTGTGAGGAGTATTTCACTGAGATTGTTACATGTTCTATTCTATTATAATATACAAATAGCTGGGGGTTTTCAGCTATAAGCTTTCCCCATTACATATTGTGTTTATGTGCGCATGCGACTGTTTCTATTTCCGCAAATTGTTGATCAATTGTAGAAGAGGTTATGTGTTATGCATGAATTCGAATTAGTGTGTGACCAGGATAATCTCAGTGGATAAATCTTCATTATTCAGCAAATTTCTACATGGTATTGGAGCGAATTGATCATCGGGATCTATTACAGTGATTACAATTTTATTTCAGTAGACAGAGTCTGTATCGGGCCAGGTAGCCTCTGGATCCATCCTTTCTCTGAAAGGTGATATATCCAGTAAATGCCCTTACAGTCCATCTTTGTGCTAGAAATAATTTGTTCTCACAGATCCAGAAGCAGTTGAGTTTTTGAGCTTGGAATTGGAATTTTGCAGCAGATTCTTTTCTTGGTGCCGGAGTTGAAATGTCTTTCAACGGTTTGCGACTCGAGTATGCCCTTGAAGGCAGTTCGAATTATGTTGCATGGAAAGACCGGATGGAGGCGGTATTAGATGATAACGGGCTGAAGGAGTTCGTAGATATGGATTTCCAAAAGCCTACTAATCCTGCTGAAGTTGAGGCTTGGCAAAAGAAGATGGCGAAATGTCGAAGGATTCTGTTGGAGGGCGTGAAGGATCACATTGTATCCAGCCTGCATGGAAAAGCTTCTCCATATTTGATGTGGAAAGCGTTGACATATCTATTCCAGAGTAAGAGCGACCAAAGGAAGCTGGCGCTCAAGGATAAGCTCAGAAACATTAAGATGGAGAAAGGCGACAGTATCGCCAAATACCTCACGAAGTTCACTCAATGCAGAGATGAGCTGGGAAGTGTGGGGGTGACTGTCGATGAAGAGGACTTGGTGGACCTGGCTCTCCTTGGTCTTTCGAAGGCTTGGCATTCCTATCAGGACTCTGTCAATGGTCGGGAGAAGTTGCCGGAATGGGAGCGACTTTGGGCGGATCTCATGCAGGAGGAGATAAGGAGGACTACCAGGGACGGATCTTCATCAAAGGTATCTGATGAAGAAAATTGCGCTTTGGCTGCCAAAGCAAAGAAGGGGAAGATCAAGAAGGCTTCTCAGTCTGGTGCGAAAGGCAAGAAGCAAGACATGTCCAAGGTGAATTGTTTTCACTGTCACCAGCACGGACACTATGCCACAAATTGTCCGCAGAAGAAGAAAAATAAGAAGGCTGCCGGATCTGCAGCGGGAGAGGCATTGGCTTCTCAATTCGAACTGGATTTTTCACTGATCGCATGCTTGGTTTCAAGTGTGGCAGGATCAGTATGGTTCTTGGACAGTGGTGCGTCATTTCACATGACCGGAGATCGAGATCTGTTTTCAGATTTGGAGGAAAAAGATCTTGGAGTGCACATCGAGATGGGCGATGATGGTAGATACAGTGCGACTGGTATCGGTACCATTTCCTTTGAGAGGGAGTCTGGTAAACCCTTTGTATTGAAGGAAGTTTTGCATGTTCCAGGATTGATGAAGAATCTGATCTCTGTGGCTATGTTGGAAGACAAGGGGTATGATGTGGTCTTCAGCGAAGGAAAAGCCTTCCTACGCAGTAAGACAACTGGAGAGACCCGGAAGATAGGGGTTCGAGTCAAGAACCTTTATCAGTTGCAAGTAGATGGCTGTGCAGCAATGGCATGCAAGGCGGGAGAAGTGGTGAGCCGGGATGATGATGGCGAGCTGTGGCATAGGAGATTGGGCCACCTTCACCATGGAGCTTTGAAGATACTACAGCAGATTTCTACTGGGCTTCCTAAGGGCACTCTTGCGCAGTCAGATCAGTGCAAGGGGTGTACCTTGGGGAAGTATGTGAAAGCCACCTTTCACGAGAAGGATAGTCACACCACGACGATCCTTGAGAGAGTTCACACAGACGTGTGTGGTCCTTTCTCAGTTGCTTCGACAGCAAAGCACAAGTATTATGTGATCTTTGTTGATGATTTCTCTCGAAAGTGTTGGATCTTCTTCATGCAGAAGAAGAGCGATACATTCGCGAAGTTCTGTGAGTTTAAAGCACTGGTCGAGAAGGAGTCGGGGAAGAAGGTGATTGCTCTAAGGAGCAACAATGGTGGTGAATTCATCTCGGCTGAATTCAAGGAGTTCTGCAGCGCAAAAGGGATTCGAAGAGAGCTCATCGCACCCCATAACCCACAGCAGAACGGGGTGGCTGAGCGGAAGAACAGAACGATCGTGGGTGCTGCACGGGCGATGTTGCATGATCAGGGCCTACCCCTTCACTTGTGGGGTGAGGCATGCAATACAGCAGTGTATGTGCAGAACCGTTGTCCTCACAAGGTTCTTGGCATGAGTACACCGGAGGAGGCTTATTTTGGCAAGAGGCCTGATATTTCCCATTTGCGGATTTTTGGTTCTCCTGTCTACATGCATGTGACGAAGGATGCGAGAAGGAAGCTGGATCCAACTGCTGAGGTTGGAATATTTGTGGGGTACATTGATACACCTCACAACTACCGGGTGTATTTTTCAGACAGTCGCAAGACTGTTGTGCGACGGGATATAAAATTTCAGGAGGAGAAAGCCATGCAGTGTTCGCTTGAGAGGGAGCTACACTTGCATGCAGATGAGGAGCTGTTAGTTCCTAAGGAGGAGCTTACGGATGTGGATCAGCCACAAGAGGAGGTTCAGGAGGTGGAAGAAACCACCCAGGCAGCGCCAACCATCAGAGGGCGCATGCGCACTACAGAAGCTGAGCGACTGGCTCGGGATGCAGAGAAGGTTGTAGGACCACCTACGGCACAGCGCAGACAGAGACAGTCACCGGATCGGTACACTGGATACATGGCTCTTGTGAGTCAATGTGTTGTGACAGAGCCATCCTCTTTTGAGGAAGCTGTGGAAGAACCCGCATGGGTTGATGCCATGATCGAAGAATATGATTCGATCGTCAGGAACAGTGCATGGGAGATTGTCCCAAGACCGGTGGGGAAATCAGTGGTGGGTTCGCGATGGATCTACAAAGTGAAGCAGGCGGCTAACGGGAGTGTGGAGAAGTACAAGGCGAGATTTGTCGCCCGTGGCTTTTCACAGATCGAGGGGATTGACTATGAGGAGACCTTTGCACCTGTCGCAAGGTACTCTTCCATACGGACGATCCTTGCTCTCTCAGCGCAGATGGGGTGGCACATTCATCAGATGGATGTGAAGATTGCATTCCTCAATGGAGTTATTGAGGAGGAGGTGTACATAGAGCAGCCTGAAGGTTTTGAGATCTTCAGCAGTGAGTCGCATGTGTGCCGACTCAAGAGAGCACTGTACGGGTTGAAGCAAGCACCTCGTGCTTGGTACACACGGATAGACAGCTACTTCACCGAGCTTGGATTCTCCAAGAGTGAGGCGGATCCTAACTTGTACCAGATTGTGGTGGAGGGGAAGCTGTTGATCATCGTACTGTATGTAGATGATCTGATTTTGACTGGCGATGAGCAGTTGATACTTTCATGCAAGGAGGATCTTGCACGAGAGTTTGAGATGAAGGACCTGGGCATCCTTCATTATTTCCTGGGATTGGAGATTTGGCGGCGCAGTGGAGGACTGTTTGTTTCTCAGGGCAAGTATGCCCGGGAGATTCTGGAGAGGTTCAACATGCAAGGCTGCAAGCCTGTTGACACTCCTCTTCCTGGTGGTTGGAGGAAGGAGGATGCTACTTCAGCGGAGGTAGTGGATGCAACTGTCTATCGACAGTTGGTGGGGTCGCTTATGTATCTGGTCAATACACGACCCGATATATGTTATGCTTTTAACCAGCTTTCGCAAGCTATGGTTAAGCCTACCAAGCTCTTCTAGAAGGCAGGCAAGTATGTATTGCGTTATCTTAGTGGCACATCGGGATATGGTCTATGGTACAGACAGGAGGATGGAGCGAAGCTTTCCGGCTTCACTGATGCAGATTGGGCAGGGAGCCCAACGGACCATAAGAGCACATCTGGAGGTATTTTCAGCATTGGATCGACAACAGTTTCCTGGTACAGTAGGAAGCAGAGATCCGTGGCACTCAGTTCAGCAGAGGCCGAGTACATGGCAGCAAGCTTGGCTGCATGCAAGGCTATTTGGATGAGGAAGATCCTCGTTGGATTGTTCGGGTTGCATTTGGAGCCTACAGTGATTTACTGTGATAACCAGAGTTGCATTAAAATCTCGGCTAATCCAGTATTTCATGATAGATCCAAACACATCGACATCAGGTACCATCATATCAGAGATTGTGTGCAGCGGAGAATCATGTTACTTTCATATATTCCCACGGAGGATCAGGATGCTGACATCTTGACGAAGGCGCTCACCAGGAGAAAATTCGAATTCCATAGAGGCAGGATAGGGGTTGCAGATAATCCATATCTTATTGAGAGGGATTGTTGAAAATGCAACAAGATGATGGAGCTTAGTGAAATGAAGTCGCCTTCACTAAGTGGGCCCGCAGGCTATTTTTGGCGCAAAGTCTATTTTTAGACTATGTCTATTTTTAGACATATGGAGCATAGTCTAGGAGTTGCAGTATGCTATTCTTGGATGATTGGCCGAGTTGGTAAAAATAGATGGACCTCTATTTTTAGACATACAGGTCGAAGTCTATTTTTAGACTGCCTGTCTAAAAATAGGTCAGTCAAATATTATTAGCCCTTAATAATATTTAGACTATAAACTTCAGTTTCTTCTCTTACAACACTTCAGTTGGAGCTACGGATGTGGCTCATGCATCTGATAGAAGGAATTACGCTATTCCTAGGGTTTTGGTGAGCTCATGCATGATTGACTTCAGTTAGAAGTCAAGTGGCGGAGTTTGGTGGTGTTGATGAGACAGTTGGTGGAGTTGTGTTCGGTTTAACTTAGTTGAACTAGTTGTATTTAGTTTAACTAGCTAATACACTAGTGATGAGTTGAGTGAATTAAATATTATTTAATTCACTAATTATTAACTCATTATTCAACTCAAGAACACATCAGTTCACTGCAGCGCATGGACATTTCAGTGAAGACCAGTGGAAGAGGTAGATGAAAGGGTGAGTTTGCTATTAGTTGCGACATGAGTTGTGCATGAGTTTTGCACAAGCATTGGAGGAGATTGCCCATGAGGATTGGGCAGTTGAAGCCAAGTATATTCGAACTTGGATCTCTCATTGAACCAACTTGGATTGCGCAGTAGAGGCAGGCAATTAGTGGATGAGTTTTGAACCTGTGACTTGTTCAAAACTGAGCTAGTTTGTGTGTAACTTTTGGAGACAGTACTGAGTACTTGTGAGGAGTATTGTACTGATATTGTTACATGTTCTCTTCTATTATAATATACAAAATAGCTGGGGGTTTTCAGCTATAAGCTTTCCCCATTACATATTGTGTTTATGTGCGCATGCGACTGTTTCTATTTCCGTAAATTGTTGATCAATTGTAGAAGAGGTTATGTGTTATGCATGAATTCGAATTAATGTGTGACCAGGATAATCTCAGTGGATAAATCTTCATTATTCAGAAAATTTATACAACACTCACAACCCTTACCATCTTCTTAAAGTTGACCTCCCTTTCCAGATAGGTTAGTTATGGAGAAAGGTGACCCTACCCCTATGTCTAGCTTGGCTTTAGAACTTATAAATATTTGGATAACGGTTCCTTTGCTTCGGCCTATTAAAGAGATTCCCATATGTACTAAAATCATTAGGGAACTATGTCTTAAAAATCCAAGGAGGATGAGCCTCAAACCATTCAATTTTTTGGGAGAGAAGCTGAGTTAATGACATGATGTGTTCAAATGGAAAAATATACCGATCTTGGAAACCCAGTTGTTTCTATCTAGATAGGTGATTCCCTTGTCCCCCATGTGATAATAGACTTGGGAGCAACCATAAATGTCATTACTAGGCAAACCATGGAATAACTTTGGTTTCTTCACATTCGTCCTACCCCTATTGTGCTTGAACTTGCTGATAGATCTAAACTCAAGCTAGATGGTGTGTTAAATGATGTGGTTGTCTCAATTGATTCTTGGGAATACCCAACATATTTTAGTGTGCTTCAGCCGAAACATCCTATCGGAGGAGATTCCTTGATTTTGGGACGACCATGGCTTGCTACAGTAGATGCTTACATAGGATGTCGCTATAGTGATATTTATATTTCCCATGGAGATTTTAGGAATAAATTCACCTTGTACCTAATGAGCTCCATCATTTGACATATTTGGAGGGGTTAATGGTCACCTTTTTTCCTTATTAGATCTCTTTTTCTTGAATTTTTATTATTATTCAGTTTTATGATGCTAGTATATGTGGTGATTAAGGCTAACATACTCTGAGTGCCTGACATGAGGTTGAGTGCATAAAAACATGAATTATTAGAATTTCTATAAGGATTTTATCATACAGACTTGGAGGAGACAACAAAGAGAAATTATAGGAGAATTTTCCACCCTACTTAACTCCAAAGGTAGCCGAAGGATCCCCAAGGATTCTCTCCAGCAATTCAAATTCCAGAGGCAGCCAAGCAACTCAAAGAGCAGTGAACCCAATATTTTTTTATTGGGAGTCAAGTGGACTCAATCACCAATTTCTAGGGAGTTGTTGGTAGCTTCCCTGTAGAATAATTAAAGTAGAGATAGAGCTAGGAAGGGGTCGATTCTAGTCGGACGTTTGTCGCAATCTATTGAGCTTTTTATTTTACTCAGTGATCAAACTTTCAGAAATGTATGAGGCTATTCTTTTATGAATTGAGCAGACTGATTTCATTTTACTAATTTAAGTTTCAGAGATATAGGTTTGTGGGTTAGGGCCCAATCCATGTGCCTCAACCTCTCTATTGTATTTGTTCTCTACTTTCTATCATTCCATTAGTTCTGCTTCTGATAATTTTGTTTATGTTTCAAGTTGTTGTTTATTTTTGCTTTCATTGTACTGTTGTAGGTTTCATTTTCTTGTGAGTAATATGATAGAGGAGAAAAACCAAAAAGTTGTGGATTAAGAACCCCTTCTCATCTCTTTCAATAGAGCTCGAGGAGGGCGAATCATCCCATAGACCCAAAAATGGATTTCTTTTCACTATTATCAGATTAAAATTAGAGTTGCATTACCATTTTTTGGTCATCCTTTGCAGTGTATTTTTATGCATTTGTCTATTTCTTTGCGCATAATTTAGCAGGGTGATTGCAGGAATTATTGCTAAAAATCCCAGAGCAGCTCTGTGGTGCTTCTCGCTTCATTTTCCATTTCTATTTTCATGCTTCCAACCACATCGATTATGCTCTATTCCCTCCTTGTTTCATTGCAGTTGTCACTCTTTTTATTCAAAAAATGCTTGAAAACCATTTAAATTTTGACCTTCGCCTTTCCTCCTCAAAATTCCCGCTATCGCATTTCGCACTTCGCAAACTTTTATGAACAACACCTCCGCTACCCATCCAGTTTTGTGATATTATGAACTGCTATATCACACTTTGCACTTTGCATCATTTTTATTTTTCCTTTAAGACTTATCGCTTCCAAACACCAATTGCGATAACTCCGCCGCATCGCAAATCACATTTTTCATCTTTTATTTGGTTCCTTTTAAGACTTACCGCCCCAAAATCCGATTGCGATATTCTATGTACTTTTCCACCGGTCCCACCGCAACATCACCCAGCTCATTTTTCACTTCAACTTTTTTTTGAACAACACTTCCGCTACCCCTCAAACTTTGCGATACCGCATTTCGCACTTCGCAGCTTTTATCCCGTTGCATTTCGTACTTCATAGTTTTGCCCCATCTCACTTTGCAAATCACACTTTTTAGGTTGTTCTTGTTAACCTTCATCACTCCAAACGCTAATTGCGATCACCCTCCATCGCAACTCCACCATCGCACTTTTTAAATCATTCCGCTCCAAAGCCTTTTTGTGCCATAATAAAGTTTTAATCAAGTTCAAACCTCTCTTTCCACTTCTAAGCTTAGTTTCATGTGTTTATCCCTCCATTAGCACATATTACACCTTTCTTCTCCAAGCTGCAACTCAATACTTTTTCAATTAGAATTAAGTCATGGATAACTTAGTTGCGTGGATAAAAACATGGTAGATAGAGCATAAGATAAGAAGGGTGTGTTTAGGTGATTGGCGAAGTCAAGTGTGGTTTAAATTAGTTCCTTTCTACAATTTAAATTAGTTTCCTTTCTGCCATTTATTTTCAGAAATTTAATTTATTTTCCTTTTTTCATTTCCTTTTTGCACATTAAATTAGTTTCATTTCCATCATCTCCTTTTTTCAAATTAAGTTAGTTTCCTTTCTATCATTTCCTTCTAGCAATTTACTTTTCACTTTTTATCATAGTTTAAGAAATAGCACCCTTTCATAAAGAAGAGGATGACATGAACAGAATGCATATTCTGTGTATATAGCACTATCACCTCCAAATTTGTAAGAAGCTCAGGTTGATAAAGTAAATTAGGGCAGCCCGTCGGAGTTACAACACTCTTGGTGCAATACCAGGGCTCACTAGTACCCACTTGCTAGATCCATTCAGGAGCTTCGAGAAAATTTATGGCTAGACTATGATAGTAGTGATGATTATAATCAATATGTTTCTTTGATTCATCAATATATCGAATCAACCCAGGGGGGTGAGATTCAGGATTTCTTGAATAATCTAGACACAACACCAAATTTTGATTCACTTTCTCGAATTTTTAGCCTAGATTTTCAACAGAGCTACGACTCCAAACCTCTTCCATTACAGAGTTTAGCAGCACCTGTTAGTACTCTTATTGAGATTAGTCCAGGAAAATCTCTTCACGTAACTTCAGACTTGGACTTATCCCAACAAGTGCAGCTTGTGAATTTGTTATGAGAGCAACTTGGTACCTTTTCATGGATTTATGAGGACATGAGAGGCATCCCCCCTGAAACATAAACTCGTCATATTTATATCAGGAGGGAGCCTCACATGTTCGACAACCCCAAAGGTGCATGAATCCTGCACTAAGAGTGTAATATTCCCAAATGGGGAATGCAACAATATAAGAAAGATAGCCAGAGAAATAATGCAGTTCATCCAAAGCAAAGCAGAAGGCCAATAAAAACGCTCTTCAAAAGTATTTATAGCAGCAAAATAGATGTAAAATGAGGCCCATAAGATGCATATATGGAAATACAAGTCACCATTAGAAGAAAAACCTCAAAAAGAGGTGTTACAATCACATGTATGGATTGAAAATGCCTTGACAACGTTATTTTATTGAGAATACAACAACTGAAGATTACAGTTTAGATCTAGAGCATATAAGTGCATGAAATGTCAGATCTATAATAGATCCATACACTATAGAGGATCCTCTTTCAATCCCCCTTGGGGTTTCTAGCAAAACACCATGTGCATGAAGTAGATCTGAGATCTAAGTTAGAGAACTACAAAAATATTCAGATATTCAGAAGTATTCAAAAACATGTGGATCAGATCTAAAATGAAAAATGTATAGATCTCCTCCAGTGTATCTCCAAAGTGAAGGGAATATCCCCAACACATGAAAACCTGCTCTACAAATGGTATGCCAAAACACCTTGCATCATCACCTATAGGAATAACGTAGTTCTAAAATAAATACAGCGCTGTGAGGTTTAGAATAAGTTTGGTCACCTTCCAAGATCTGAAAATGATGCTCAATATGTTCAATACTCTCTTTCCAATGGAATAGAATACCTATCCATTGAAAAGGAGCACTGAAATGGTCTAAATCTGAGTAGATCTAGCCTCCACTTGCCACAACTTTCAAAGACAACCAAACCCTCAACAAGATCTGTGTTGTAGTTGGAAGAAGAAGCTTGGCCTTCAGCCAGGTACTGGACTATGTAATACAAGACTCTCCCAAGAGCTTCTCAATGGGAAGAGGTGGGATTCCCGATCAGGAACACCCAATGCTAAACAACATTTGCAATCTAGGCTAAATAGCCAAATAAAGCTTGTATGTCTAAACAGACAATACTTCAGAACATTGATATCATTCAACAACCTTTTCATGCTGCCATCCTCTTCCTTTTATAAGTTAAGAGCTTGTAAACCATAAAACACCTTCAATGAAATAACTTCTTTCACACAAGCCATCTCCATCTAAAACTCTGTTGTGCCTCATTGATGGCCACTCCTCCAAGACAGCACTGTAGATTTGGTCATGGTTGACCCAGTCAAAACATCCAACCCCTTTCACACCTAAGGGTGCTTGCTTACATACCCAAGATTTAGCCTTTTTCACATTTGGCATTGATTTATTTGTTGTTTAGCAGTTTTATGATCCTACTTTACATTTTTATTCATGAAAAAAAAAAAAAAAAAAAAATGAATATTCCCATTAGCTTAGGACTAATTGGGAATATTACAGTCCTCCCCTCCAAAATGTTTCTTGTCCTCAAACAATTGATAAGGTGAGTGTTGCAACTCCTCTACTCCTCCATTGGTGACACCATCATATAAGAAGCTTCCTCCATTAGCTAAGTGTTCACCAATCCATCCCTCCATGAATTGTTCCTCCAAAGTTCTCATGAGATGTAAATAGTCCATCCCATGACGAGACAATAGCTCAAATGAAACAAACATGGCTAGCCCAATGCTCTCCTTGAAACATGCAGCATAAGATACATAGAGAGTTTCCATGCCATAAGGTAAATGCATACCTCCCACCCTCCCTCCATACATTCCCATAAAAATTAAAACTACATCATCAATATATGGCAGCAAAACAACATACATACAAATAGAAATTTTTGCATATGGAGGTGGATCATAGTCCCACATGTGGAACGAGCGCAGTGCATCTCCTCTCTGCATTAGATCTAGATGTGGTAATTGGTTTCCCCACCACTTACTTTTTGTACATGTTATCTCACTATGACTGAAAGTGAGATATATTTGGTGCCTTAGGGAAGCATCCATCATGTTGCAAAATCTCCCTTTTTCCACCAGGGCAGAGGCCATATTTAGAAATAGCTTTGGCCCAAGGTTTGCCATGAATTTTATAAGGTAAAACATCCCTCCTTGGAGTCATGGCCTACATATAGAAAGTGGAAGAATGCAAACAATAATAAAATGAAAAATTATTTACATGAGCATATTTTCCACCAAAATTCCTCCTTAAACAAATGGATTGGTACATAGATCTATCCCCTTCCTCAAAAGGAGAAAGAGATGGCTGGATTAACTTTATAATAGAGCTAGGTTGCTGCTTCATATCCGCATGGTACATGCATCTTTGACAATGTTGATATAGTTCTCCTTCAAATCCCTCCCAACAGTAGCTCCTCAAGATGATGTTGTTGAGCTTCATAGAATAAGTGTGGCTGAAACAGAACTCTTCATAGGCCCTTTGTAGTAACTTCTCCTGGAGCTTGGAGGCTCTAGAAAAGAATATCCTACCATGATCATAGATGACTCCATCTTGGACTGAATAGCCCTCATCATGCAACAAGTCATCAAGAATCATGCATGTGTGAATATCCTTGGAATATTCCGCCAACAGTTGGGATTTCCATTATGGATCTAATCTCCCCAACAATGAAAGCGTTGATAATGTATCAACTGAAATTTTTGTCATGTTGTTGCTCTTCTCCTTGACATCTCCCATGCCAAAGGTGTATGTTGGAAGGCCATACCTTCCATTTCTCTCCTCCTTGACATCTCGCATGCCAAAGGTATCAGATGGAAGGTTGCTATTTCTTCCTTGCTTCCCTTCTTGCATATGCACATGATCAAATGAAAAGGGAAGTTCTTGGAAGTTAGTCTCCCATGGAAGGCTATCATTTATCCAAAACCTCCTTGGTCTTGATAAAGTATTCATGTGTGGCCACCATCTCCTATCATGTATGGAAGATTTCTCTCCAAGTGAGATTATTTTCTGAGTCTCCATAGCCAAGGATTGTCCCCCTTGCCCCATGATGGCATCCTTCTCTAATCTTGCAACATATTTTCTCAGCACAATATGAAATGAGAGAGTGGACAGTGGTGATAAGGGGAAAATATTTCCCTCCTATTTGAGCTTCCCTAACACTCCCAACGCTCTATTATGGTCTTATAATGATCCCTTCCTTCTTGTATCTATGAATGGAGCATCAATATGTGAGACATATTTCACCAAATCTGAATCAAGTAGTCTCCTTGGGGGAATGCCTCCATGTAATGAAACATCAAGGCCTAGAACATGCTGTAAATGTGAGTGGACTGATTTTTCCCTGCTTTCACTACACAAATCATCCTGCTACTTTTGTACATAAACTTCCTGAAAAGGATGGGTGTATATGTCCCCAATCATTTGGTGTTGGTCCTCCTTCTCATTTCTTCCTACCTTCTACAAGATCTCACAATATAAGGTGATTTTTTTAAATGTAATTAACCCATGTACACCCAACATCTCCTTAGTGTCAAGAGTCTTGATCACAAAGGAATGATCTTTCATAATGTGTGTTCCTAAAATTGTATGCAATGTTGGAACACACTTCCTCCCTTGTTTTGTCTCATTTTCTATCATCATAGACAGATGTTGCTCATGCTCTTCATATGTAATATCCCTTGGATATTCTTGCAAAGATACAAGAGCCCTTTTGGTGGAAGCAATTATTTCACCTCCATCTCCAAATAAAAGTAGATCTCCTCTGACCCATCCCACGGTCTTTGGAGGATCTTTCCAGCTATTCCTCTTACTTCTCCTCATTAATGGATAATGCCTCATCATTAAGAGATACTTTTTCTTGATCTCCTCATGAAAAATGAATCCTCATGTCTCCTTCTTAAGAAGAAATTTCTTACTGAAGTGCGGCTTTTTCCCTTGGCAAATCATGTAGCAGATCTTTAACCCCCTCAACAATGTTCTGAAATGGAGTTGACTTCATAGATCCTTCCAACTCATGCAAAGGTTCTAAATTCTTGGGCTTGGTTTGCTTATCCAATTAAGTTTCAGATTGCTTGAAATCAAATCTAGTCACTAACCTCCTAGTGAACTTTGCATAAGTAGAGATATTTACATTTTTCAATGAAGAAGATTCAAATAACCACCAGGCATAAGCCTTACCTTGAAGATGTAGCGCTTCTACTGTTATGGATTCTTCTTCTGAAACTTGATGTAGCTAGAAATATGTGTCTAGCTTCCTTACCCAAGACTTGGCTGAGCTCTCAGGTGATCCATCAAAAGTAGGTAGAAATAATCGACCCCAAGAGTGTTGCTTCACCCTCTTATTCTATTGTAGTTTTTGGACCTTCTCTCTTGTTTAAGTTGATAAAACTCTTGGAAGCTTATATTCTCCCTGAAGCGTTTAGACTGAGATTCATATTCTTGGAGATAGTCACCAAGAGTCTCTTCCTTTGGTGTTTCTCCTTCTGTTAGGAATGTAGGTGTGCTACAATGTTGTATATCTGATTGTGTGGCTGAATGCTCACACACATAATATGAAGAACTGGGGCTTTATTCATGTGAAAATCTTCTTGAGGGATCTGCATGTATTTCCCTCCTCATTCCTCTGATTTCTCTTTTCATCTCATGCATATTTTGGAACAAATCTTTTGAGAACTCTTTCTCTTTCATTCTTCCAGATAAAGGGGTTCCACCCATGTCTTCAGTGTAATCAAACTTCTTATGTGTCTTATTTTCTTGAAAAGACATATTGGTTTCTTAGAAAGCATAGGCTGTGCCAAGATGATGCTCTAATACCACCGTAATATTCCCAAATGGGGAATGCAGCAATATAAGACAGATATGCAGAGTAATAGCGTAGTTCATCTAAAGTAAAGAAGGAGGCCAATAAAAAGGCTCTTCAAAAGTATTTACAACAGAAAAATAGATGTATAATGAGGCCCATAAGATGCATAGCTGGAAATACAAGTCACCATTAGAAGAAAAACCTCAAAAAGAGGTGCTGCAATCACATGTATGGACTGAAAATGCCTTGAAAATGTTATTTTATTGAGCATACAGCAGCTGAAGATTAAAATTTAGATCTAGAGCATATAAGTGCATGAAATGTCAGATCTATCACAGATCCATACACTATAGAGGCACCTCTTTCAATCCCCCTTGGGGTTTCTAGCAAAACACCATGTACATGAAGTAGATATGAGATCTAAGTTACAGAAATGCAGAAATATTTAGATATTCAGAAGTATTCAGAAACATGCAAATTAGATCTGAAATGAAAAATGTATAGATCTCCTCCAATGGATCTCCAAAGTGAAGGGTAGATCCCCAACACATGAAAACCAGCTCTACAGATGGTATGCCAAAACACCTTTCATCATCACCTATAGGAATAATGCAATTTTGGAAGAAATACTGCCCTGTAGGGTTTAGAATAAGTTTGGACACCTGCCAAGATCTGAAAATTATGTTCAATATGTTCAATACTCTCTTGCCAATTGTATAGAATACTTTTCCACTGAAAAGGAGCAATGAAATGGTCTAGATCTGAGTAGATCTAGCCTCTACTTGCCGTGGCTTTCAAATACAACCAAACCCTCAATAGGATCTACATTGTAGTTGGAAGAAGAAGCTTGGCCTTCAACCAAGTAGTGGACTATGTAATACAAGACTCTCCCAAGAGCTACTCAATGGGAAGAGGTGGGATTCCCGATCAGGAACACCCAATGCTAAACAACATTTTCAATCTAGGCTAAACAACCAAAGAAAGCTTGTATGTCTAAACAAACAATACTTCAGAAATATGATATCATTCAACAACCTTTTCATGTTGCCATCCTCTTCCTTTTATAAGTTAAGATATTGTAAACCCTAAACCACCTTCAATGAAATAGCTTCTTTCACACAAGCCATCTCCATCTAAAACTGCATTGCGCCTCATTGATGGCCACTCCTCCAAGACAATGCTATAGATTTGGTCATGGTTGACCCAGTCAAAACATCCAGCCCCTTTCACACCTAAGGGTGCTTTCTTACATAGCCAAGATTTAGCCTTTTTCACATTTAGCATTGATTTATTTATTGTTTAGGAGTTTTATGGTCCTCCTTTACATTTTTATTCATGAAACAGAAAAATAAAACAAAAAAGAATATTCCCATTAGCTTAGGACTAATTGGGAATATCACAAAGAGAAGTTGTCAAGGGGGAATTACAAAAACTCTTATATGGTGATTTTAACTATCCTATATTTGATAGCTAGTCGGTCTCCCAATTGGTGATAGTTCCAAATAAAGACGAGATATGACATATTTGCATTGATTATAGAGAATTAAAAAAATCCAGTCTCAAGGATTATTTTCCCCTCCCCTTCATTGATCAGGTGTTAGATACCCTTGCCAGTAAAAAGTTAATTTCATTTTTAGACAAGTTTAGTAGTTATAATCAAATACAAATCACACCCTAGGATCAAGATAAGAGCACCTTTACTTGTCCACGGGGAACATTCGCTTACCGAGTGCTTCCTTTTGGACTTTGTAATGCGCGAGCTACCTTTAAAATGGTAGTTTTGGCTATATTTTGTGACTTTGAGTGTGTGGAGGTTTATATGGATGATTTTTCGGTATTTGGTGATTCTTTCTAAGAAGCCCTTAAGAGTTTAGAAAAATTTCTTTTTCGTTGCCAAGAAGGTCACCTTGATTTAAGTGATAAGAAATGCAGATTAATGTGCAAAGCAGTGGTGGTGCTTAGCCATGGAATCTCTGACAAACGTATCCAGGTATACCCAGCCAAAATAGAAATTATTTTATGCCTTCTTGCACCCAAAACAAAAAGGGAGAGCAGGAAGAGGCTAAGGTACTGCTGGGCTATTAGAGATTCATTGAAAATTTTTCTAGGATAGCCACCCCTCTTTTTCGATTATTGGCTAAGGATAGTGATTTCTCTTGGTCTAAAGCTTGCCAACAATTTTTTGAGGGACTAAAGAAAAAATTAGTATAGGCACCAGTCCTAAGAGGGCCTAATAGGTCCATTCCATTTCATATTTCCTCAGATGCCTCAGACACTGCTATTGGTGAAGCTTTACAGTAGGAAGAAAATTAAGAATCCTATGTTATTTACTACATCAGTAAAATAATTTCACCTGCTGAATTGAATTATATAGTGACTGAGAAGGAGTTTCTAGCTGTGGTATTTTCCATTAACAAATTCAGACACTACATTACAGGCTATGAAGTTCTTATGCATACAGATCATTCTGCCATAAAATACTTAATGAAAAAACCTTTAACTAGTGGTAGAGTGACTAGGTGGTTTCTTTCATTAGATGAGTTTAATGTTACGATTATTGATAGAATAGGAAAGTCAAATTTTGTAGTTGATTATCTTTCTAAATTGAATAATCCTGGTGAAATCATTCTTGTAGATGATTATTTTCCTGATGAACATATTTTTTGTTGTATCAACAAATTCCCCATGGTTTGTTGTATAGCTAATTATTTAGTCATAGGAAAAACACTACCTTATCTTTCCACTCAAGAGAGGAAAAATATTATTCAGAAAATTGCTTCATATTCCTAGATCCAAGGAGACCTCTTTTACATAGGACCTCATCTTATTATATGTAGATGTGTGAGAGAGGAAGAAGTGTTTGATATTTTAAAATATTCACATGATGAACCTTGTGGGGGCCATTTCGCTGATAGGAGAACTGCATATAAAATTATCAGCGCTTGCTATTTTTGGCCTTCCTTATTTAAGGATGCTAAAAAAATATGTCAAGCGTTGTGACAATTTTCATTGAATGGGTCAACCTAGCCAAGACAGTGAAGTGCCTTTTTGTCCTCAAGTCATGACTGAACCCTTTGAAAAATGGGCCATTGATTTTGTAGTACCTATAGTGCTCACATATTTAAACAAAAGACATATCTTGGTTTGTACATATTTTGTAACAAAATTTGTAGAAGCTAGAGTTGTTTATTTTGCTATTGGAAGAGCTTTTATTGATTTCTAATTTGATGAGATTTTTAATAGATTTGGTGTTCCAAGAGAAATTTTTACTGACAATGGACCTCAGTTTGTTTCTAATATGGTAAAAGGTATTATGGATCAATATAAAATTCAGCACATAAAGTCAACACCATACCAGTCGTGGGAAAATGGCCATGTAGAACCTACCAATAAGGTGATCGATTCCATTCTTACCAAGACAATGAATCTTCATGAGAAAGATTGGGTGAAAAAATTTCCTCAGACCTTATGGGATTACAGAACTACTTCGAGGTGTAGCACAGGTCATAAACCTTATGAACTGGTGTACGGGAAGTAGGTCTTACTACCAATTGAATTCCAGATTAAGACTTTTAGAATTGCAGTCCAATTGGGATTGGATGTCTTGAAATCACAATAACAACATCTATTATATATGATTGAGATTGATGAGTTTGGAAGGGATGTTTTTCAACAAAATGTGTTAATGCAGCAACAACGTAGGAAATGGCATGAAAAGCTGATAAAAAAGAAGCAGTTCCAACCAGGTGATTGGGTACTCATTTATGATTCCAAATTCAAACATTTGAAAGGAAAATTTTTCACGCACTCGATGGGACCATATGAATTAGTCAAAGTTTTTCGAGAATGGAGAGGTGGAATTCGAGATCATTGATGGAAAAACATCAGTTTTTGTAGTGAATGGGCACAAACTTAAAGTATATTTTCATCCCACCACTAAAGAAAACTTCACAGAACAAGTACAACAACAACCGGAATTAAAAGTGGTAGGTGGTGATTCCAACCTACTGTGCATCTGATTTCTCTTTTCCAATAAAAATACAAAATGAAAAAAAAAATAGAAAAGGAAAAAATAAAAACCAGAAAAAAATTAAAAATAAAAATAAAAAAAATAACAAATTAAAAAAAATGTTTACTTATGACTGTGAAAATCAGCTTGTTGACATGGTCATGGAAAGATTATCCTAAAAACCATATTGCTAGAGGGTGGATCAGTTTTTTTAATAAAAAGGGATGTCACTTGATTGTTATAAATGATTATTTTCATTGAGAAAAAACAAGTTTGTGTAAAAAATTTCTGGTGACAAGAGAATGACTGGCAAAACTAAGCCCTTATCCAAGTTTAGGACAATTGACATGGCACATTTTGTACAAGTGACAGACAAATCCTGTTGGAGTTAATTTATCCAAGGTACAAAATTATTTGGAAGAGAAATATGGGGTAAAAATGTTTGATTTCTTCTTGTTCCCTTTTCATAATTTTCCCTCTATTTTGTCTCTTGCCCTAGTTGGAATTTCCCTCCTATTCTTCACAAAGTTCCCTATCCCAATTTATTTTTTCCCTCTTTTCCCTGAAGAAAATTTTCCCATTCCCCTTTTCTTATATCCCCCTCATGGTTTATCTCATTCTAAGTGCCCTTAATAATTTCCTTCCTTTTCTAATTTTTTTTACCCCTATCCTGCTTCTTTCCTTCCATCATAAACTTTTGCAAATCTGATGAGTTTGTGGAAACCCTACCTATTTATATCAAGAGAGAACAATGACACCTGAAAACTAGCGATATAATAAAATCCTTCAAAATTCTGTAATTTATTGAATTCAATGTGTGTATAACAAAGACATTTTATTTTGAAAGAATCCTTCATGCAGTGTAGGAACGAAATTAGTATTCTAGTGCAGGAATATATGTTTCAGTACATGAAAATTGGGTTTGGTGCAGGAACCTTGTGATAGTACATGGACCCTATTGTAATCATAAATTTTAATGTGATGACTATAAACTCTATTTAGAAATATGATGGCTATTTTTTTAGGAGTCACAACTATTGTACTTTTTTATTTAATTTAAATTACTTATCTTTGCCAATAGGGATAAATATTTTAAATGCAAGGATATCATATGTCTACTTAACCTTATCATAATAAAGCACTACCATATTCCAATGATAAACATGATGAGATCATGAACATGTGTAAAGGATTTCTTCCTTAGATAATTTATTACCCAAACCTTTATCATGTGTGAACCATATACTTCTTGAAATTTAAAAACCATAGCCGTTGGCTTTAGCCATCATTACCCGCTTGCCTTGAAATCATACCTCAATCCTTGACCTTTCTAATCACAATTCTCAATTACAGGGTGGTATTCATTTTAATTACTAGAATTAGTGGATAGGATGTTAGGATTTTGGATTAAGGCACCAATGTATTTAATTCAAAATTTGCTAAGTGTAGAGACTGTAGAGCACACCCTCATAATTGTGAAAATTTTCTGTTAATAAAGGTCTTCTTCTGGGGTTTTGCAGGAGAGTGGAGTAGTGTAACCCTTAAATGTAATGGTGCTAGTTCGCATTGAACCATGTTCTGTGAAGGAACTGGAAGGATTGATAGAATATGAGGGAAGTCTTCCCTTATTGTAAGAAACATGGTTTCTTTCTTTCCTGCTCAAATTTGATGGTTACAACTCTGTTTTAGCTCTGGAGTTTATGCGCACCTTTGATGGGAGTGAAGCCATGGTTGGCTCTTTCGATTTTCAAGTGACAGAGTATTCTATCTCTCGTGCCACTAGGTTACTAGCCACGGGTGAGAAATGGTTTAACAAGGGAGAACTAGAAAAGGGTATGTGGCGTTGTTTTATGCTTGAAGAAGACAATATTGTGGATTAGAAAATTAGGTTGTAGAGGAGTGTGATTGTGGAGAAACATAAGTATTTAATTTACATCCTCCATAAGTTCCTCACTTTTGAAGGGAGGTACTCATCAACCTATCTGTACCACATCTGACTCCTACTACATTTTGAGTCAGGTAAATTGACCAATTTCCCTCACTTTTTATTGAAAAGTTTAAACAAGATGTCCAAAAGCGTTCATAAGAGCCAGAAATATCATATATGATTTAAATTGTTCCATTATAGCTTGATTAAAATTCTAGCTAAAAAGGAGTTGGAGAATAAAATCACGACATGGGAAACGTTTTTGAAGATATTCCAGGGTGGAAGTACTGTGAAACAACCTCATGGTAAAAGTCAACCACAACAAGGAAGCAAGAATATCATCGAGAAAAAATCCAGTCAGCAATAGGGGAAGAAGCTCCCACCTTTAAAAGGTGGCAACGGTGGAAAACTGAAAAGTGACAAACCTTAGTGCAAGAAGCCGAAACCTAAGGAGAAAGAGAAAAATAAAGAACAAAGGGGAATTGAGAAGCCTGGACCTTCCCAAAGGGTTACACGAGGTTCATTGAAAATACGACATGTTTCTTTGGGTAAAGAGTCGGTCATGACAACTACTACAGTGGAAATCGAGGACTTTTAGGAGTTTGTTCCTCCGGGAAACCCTCCTGTGGAGAACCCTCTAGAAGACTTGATAGTGCAAAACAACCTTTCCATGTTAGCATAAATTGCATCTTTGGGTACTTCAATCTTTAGTCTGGGTTATTTAAAGGAGGAAGATGGCATTCCTTTGTCATCTCTGATGAAGGAAGTCAAGAAGAAAAATATGTCTCACACATAGGACATGGCGCCAAACGTAACAAAAGACTTGACAGTAGAACAACATGAGGATACTATTCCTCTGAATTTTGAGACAGAAGAGTTGGAGAAGGAAATAGGAAATATTGGCACTTTTCCTATTTCCTAAAGGAGAAAACCAATAATTAATACACACAAACTTGATACACATGACATGATTACCATGAACTTAGTGAGTGGTATTTAAACCTTTTCGACTAGCGGCTCGCCTAAAATAACTTCACATGCACACACACACTCTAAATTCGACTTTTCCCAAACTATAAATTAACTCGAACTCACTCGACTTGACTCAATTAATTGACTCTCCTAAATTTATCCAACTCCTCATGCGAGAGTAATTAACTTATTTTAATACTCCCCCTTAATTACGACTGTATCACTCAACATAACTCAAACATGACTCAACTATGTCTGCCAGGCTTACAATATAAATTGACTCAATTATCACTCAAACATGCATGCTCGTCAATGTCTTAGCTAGGCTTACAATGACTCAAAACTTTTACAATTTTGCATTTTCTTTTTCTTTCCTTCCAGATTCTATATCCTCGAAATTGCTTCATTCTCTATTGCACTTTCTTGTTGTAGGATGCATATTTCTTTACTTTCTATTGCTACAATTTTTCTTTGAGTTTTATTGAATTTGTGCTGAAAAATAATCTGATTCTTTTCTTCTACACCTTCCGCTTCAAATATTCATTCAACCATGGACTTTGTCCACAACATTGCACCTTCAAATTGTCTTCTTCACTTTGTTGCTTGTGCTTCATATTCTTGTCTTTCATTCTACCATATTTCTTGATCGCATAATATTTTCTCTTCTTGATTCCATTGCAGAAAAATGGTTTTAATGCATTCTTCCTTGTTTTCAGAATCTTCCATATAATTCTCTTCATATTCATCATCATGTGTTGTTTCTTTCTTCTTGTAATTTTCACACTAAAGATCATTATTCATTATTTCATTCAATTATTTTATTCCAGTTGTTGCTTTAAGACTCGCATCGATTTGTTCAATTTTCCTTTGAAACCATTATTCAATGAGCTTCAAATCTGCATCAAACTTATTAACAACCTTGATTTCAAGATATGCTTCCATGCTATTTTGATTACTTGCATATTCAAAAACATTGTTAACAATATCTTTATTATGCTCTTCATTGAGAGCTTCCTGCTCTACCTCTTCCTTCTATGCCTTCTTTTCAATTGCATGGAGGTTATCTTCCATTGTTATGTTGTTAGTGGATATTACCATCAAAAACTCTTCAATCACTTTATCCTCTTCTTGATCGTCAACTACTTCTAGATCATTAACTACTTCATGAGGAGTTCCAATTGCTTCATATATTGCTGCTACAAAGGCAGCTTCACCCTTCAACACTTCATCAAACATGACGCTTACCATATTACCATAATCACTCCTTCTGTTAAAAAAGAAACCACACATAACATCAACATAATGTTCATCCACCCTATGGTGGTTTATCTGAGCAGGCATGTGCCAGTTTCATTGAAAATTTCAACTTCACCAAATCCATCAACTCTGGCTTGATTCACCAATGAACATCTCACTTTGCAATCATCATCCACATGTGTTTCATCACAGTGGGATTCACCATCATCCACACCATCCACAATACAGTGGAGTGCTTAAGCATTGATATTCTCTTTCTCTTCTTCACATACAGAGGCTTCAACTTCTCTCTTTTCAATCCTTGTTGCATCTTCTTTATCCATATGCATGCTTTCCTAATGGGTTTCAATTTTATAGACTCCATGACCATATTCCACTTTTGAGTAGGATTCTCCAAGCTCTGTTGTCCCCTCAGAGTCTTTCTCATCTACTCTCAGATTTACCACTGACTCAACAAACTGTGACATATCTTGTTGCTACATGTCACTCCCCTTTGCACGAAATTATTCTTTGAAGATCTTCCATGCTTCATTCGAAGTTGTAGCTTTTGCTACCTTGCACATAATTGTTTCATCCATTGCTTGCTAAATAAAACTCAAAGCCAGGACATCATTAAACTTAGGAGGTGGTAGCAAATCCACGCTACACCAATCAACCTCGATTCCATCTTTGTCTTCTGCTAGACTTATCAGTTCCTTGGTTGCGGCTTGAACCTCTCTAAACACTGCAAAAATATTTGCCTCTTTTTTTTATCATTTTTCTTAGTCTTCTTCAGTCGTGCTTTGCAACCCATGACTATTGTCATTCCACTGTCTTATAGCTGCTTGTATGATTGCAATAAGCTATATTACATATTGCCACGAAAAAAAATATGATTTTTCATATGCGCCCCTGTAAGACGCAATCTTCATCCAAAAACATATCATGCTTGACAAAACACCAAAATATTTTTATAGACTAATAAACTTTTGCAAAACACTACATTCTCTTGAGAGTAAAAACTCCCACAACTACAAAATCTTAACTCAAATAAAACTTTTTTTTTTTTTTTAATACAATGCACCCTTTTCCTTTAAAAAAAAAAAAAAACAGAAAAAAAAAAACTTATCTTCACACCTCTAACCAAAAAAACGTTTTTAATCTCTTAACAACGCCCTCTTATAAATCCTTTTATAATAAATTCTTTCTAAAGACGTTATTATAATATTCCAAAAAGCTCATTTTAAAATATTTCTCCACCTTCACGTTATAACCATCACGTCGTTTTGGAACCTCACATCCATAATCTTCACGTTACCTTATTTTTTAACTCTCGGCTTCGTTCCTTTTTTATGACTTTTCAACAGTAATGCTCTTCACGTGCTAACTTGTTTCGTGTTAAGGCTCCCCACGATGCTCACGTGCTAACTTGTTTCGTGTTAAGGCTCCCCACGATGCTAATGTTCCGCGTTAGTGCCTTAACGCATGGAAAAAAATACAGAACCCGCGTGCTTCGGAAATAGTGAACGCTCTATATATAACTTGCAAGGTGTGTTGTAGTTCAATTCACAAAAAAAAAAAAACAACTCTACGTTTTCCGTGGTTTTTTTTAACCTCGTTCTGATCTTTATGACTTTGGCAGATAGGAAAAACCCAATAATTAACACACAAAAACAATGAGGGGTATTTAAACATTTTAAAACGTTTTAGCCAACACTTTATGCCACCGGAGTAATTAGCTTAGCTTATTTTAACATTTAAATCTAGTGTAGCATCAAAATATATATATATATATATATATATATATATTTTATTGCTGAAAAAGCAATAAAAAAAAATCATGCTCTATTAAATATAATTAACTAAACATTTTAGTTTAAATTTTGAACGTAGTGATTTAAAAATAGTTGCTGCATATAGGACAACTTTTAAGCATTATCTTTCTCCTATCGACCCGTCAAAGGAGTGGTGGCGGGATGAATGGGGTGGACTCAGGTTCCGATGCCTTAAACATTATCTTTCTCCTTTCAAGTGTTTAAATTGCCGAAATGTTTTTTACTTTATAAAGAATTTTTACTGTAATGAAGTTATGCACTTTAAATCTTCATATTTCATGATGATTAATTGTCATAATCCATGGCAGTTTGCATTGATGGATCTTTTGAAATCTTTTGAGAGTGGTGACAAATTATGTGAAAGTAATGAAATTATTCACTTTAACTCTTCGTAAATGTAAGCTTGCATTGATGGATTTTTTTTAAGAGTTGTAAATAATTTTAAAAAAATTATGTCTAAGCATTAATTGAGAGTTTTAATTTAAAATTTTTAAATATTCCTATTTTTTAATTTAACAAGATTGTTTAGTCTTTATTATTATAGATCAGATTTTTATCTCAAAAAAAATAATGTAAAATATTGATTTCAAATAATATTTTTACATTTGGTAATAAATAGAAAGGAGAAGTATTTTTAGGACATTTAATATTTATAAATGTTTTCTTTCTAAAAAATTAATAACTAAGGAGGAAATCATAACATATTCCTATAACATATAACATTGATGTTAAGAAATCCACACTCTGAATTTATTGTAAGTTTATTTTTTAATTTTTAAAAGATTTGAATATTATATTTTCAATTTTGTTAATTTCTTTGAGAGACACTCTTTAGCTCAGAATGTAAGAGATGTTGTCTTGTCCTATGTTATGTAAACATTTTGACTCAGTGAAAATAAAATAAAATAAAAATAACACTATGTTGTAATAAAAATTCTAACCTAATTTTTTTAATCAATTTTTATTGGGTAGTTAAGGTAGATTTGAAATAAAAATAGGCATATGTTAAAATAAAAATTCTATGTTATTGTTTTTTTAATTAATTGCTGTTAGGTAGTTAAGGTAGACTTGACTTGGTCAAGTTACGAGCTCAACGCTTATAAGAACCCAAAGTATTGTCCATGGTATTCATGTAGAATCAATAGTATATATTAGATTATGTAAATCATAATATAAGCCATGTTAATTATTCTATTTTTGAGTTTTTATTAATAAATTTTACTATATTGGTCATTTTTATGTCTTATCAGATCTCCTTAGCCATATCTCATATGTACAAATATCATGGCATGTCTACCTCAATGACATTTAATTTCAGGTTCCAAAGATTTTATTATGAGTGTTCCATGCAATTTCAAACCAAGATTCAAGATTTAATAAGTGATTTGTGTCTACCAAGATTCAAGATTTAATAAGTGATTTGTGTCTTACCGTCATTTTATTATGTGAAAATTTTTAATAAAATTATGTTATTGAATTGTAATTTTTTAATAAATCTTTATTAGTGATGACTTAATTTATTATAATAACATTGTTTTTCCCTAACAAAATTTTAACATAACGTTATTGACAGATATCATAAAAACCCAAAAAATCCAAATTCCAACTCTCTTCACAACTAAATAAGTACCCAATGCTGTGTTGTACAGTAAGGTAACGAAAGCTGAGAGTGCTTCATTCCGATGCCTTTTGTAACAGTCGGGGCCAAATCTAACGGATTGGTAAATTTCCAAATTGATTTCACCAATGAAATCGAATTTAGTAACTATGGTGGGTAAATTTCCGAATTGATTTAACCAATTAGGTCGAATTTAGTAACTATGACCTGATCGAATTCAGTGACTATGATGCACAATAACGCTAAACTCGTTTTTCCTTCGGCTTCATCACAGATCCACGGTATAATGTTTCGAATGACTTTGTAAACAAGCTTTTCCTGGATAAGTTTTCACAGTATTTCTGATAAAAGTTACATCTTATCCAACCTTTGTATTTTCGTGCTCCGTCCACTGCTGCGTCTTCCCAGTTTTGGGGGTTTTTGTTATGTCTGCTTAGAGGAAATGTTTGTCCATAAATTTTGAACAAGTAAAATAGATATTGAAGAGTAGCATTCAAAAGTAAAATAGAAACGGAAAAGGGGTGGAATGCTGCATAATCCTTATTATTACTCTATCATCACAACTTAGAACACATGTATAAACAACATTACGATATATATATATATATATATACCATTGATATAATGGAAGAATTAGTAGGTGGGAGCATTTTATGATGGCGAATGTACCGAACTGAATGTTCTCACATCTCTACAGTTACTGCAGACTGAATAAATTCCACAAAGTTATGTGGCCTATCAATGGGAACCCACTTCCCGCAGTTGTCGAACATGTAGCACACCTGCTCTCCCCAACGGTTGGTAGAACCGATAACAAATATCTTTTCACGCCACAACGTAGCGCAGATAACAGCGTCCATACGTTCAGGAAGAAACGCAACCACGTCCCAAGAGTTCTCTTCGCCGTTATATCGCATCACTTGTTTGTTGTGGAAGCAATACAAGTGCCCCCACGCAGCTAAGCACGACCTTGGGCATCCCCCGATACTTAACAGATTCTCTACCCTGTTCCAAATATGTTTATCAGGGTCGAATACTTCCGCACTTCTATCTAAACGAGCAGGCGAGTCTGTGGAATACCCGCTTATCACAGTGAATTTCCCATCAAAACAGACTCCCTGGCATCGATCTCGTTCTTTACTCATGGGAGGTAGAATCTCCCACTTGTCTTGCTTAACATCATAAACCTCTGCAGTCCGCAGAGGGCTTATATTGCTATCGTGTCCTCCAGCGACGTAGACGAACCCACCGGGAGAAACAGAGCAGGCAAAGAAGGATCGAAACGTGGGCATATCTGCTCCGCGCCGCCAAGCGCCGGACGGGAAGTCATAGACAAAGACACAGTTAATTGCCTCCCAGCGGGAGGGATGCCATCCCCCAATCATAACCACTCTCTGATCCACGCAAATGCATTGACTGAAGAGGGGAATCCCATCGGGAAATTGGGGAATTGGAGGAAGCCAATCCCAGGTTCCCTGCAGAGGGTCATACAGAGTTATCCCATGAGGGGGTGCCCCCTCCCTGTTCTTCCCAGTCAACATCCCTTGAGGAATAGCCTGAATCATGCATATCAATTGCTCACTAGTCCCAGAGATCTTTCTGTCTTCATAAAACTGAGGGCTACAAAGCATATCCTCCCAGCGTCTGCACACAGCTTTGAGGTTATCATGTGACTTGTAAGGCACTCTGAGCAAGCACTGTCGACCGAGGTCGTCTGGAATATTAGGAATAATCTCCATTAATCCAACTACACAATCCTCAAGTTTCTCCAAATTAAACATAAGCCACTGACATTTAAATCAATGAGCCTCGAAACCATTCGATTATATTGCTGAAAGAGGAGAAGGGTTGGGCAAATATACACAAACCACCATGAAATCTTGCGGTAAGAAGAGATTTTTTAAATGGCCAGAAGAATAAGAAACGTGAAAATGGAGCACTGGGGCGAATAAACGGAGGGCTATAAAGATTGTGTAATCGCGATATAGAAGGGACAGGCCATTATCGTGACTTCTAATTTTCCGAGTTTAAAATCTTCAGGCAAAGCTTGTAGACGAAGTCTTAATAAACAATGCTCTAGAATAATGAGCCAAAAAACTGTAGCTTGTAGACGAAGTATTAATAAACAACACAATAGAATAACGAGGCAACAAATTGTTTTAATCTAGTTCCTAGCCATTTGGTATCGGAATTGCCTTTTCATTTGCCATGGGTGTTGCCAAGTCGCAACGGACTTTAGGTCAAATCTTTAGAGCAAGAATATATATATATATATATATACTTTTACTTTTCATGATTAGACGTTTGATCAATCACATGGATCCACATTTTTGCCAACTGCCACTCTCTCTTTGGAGATGTTTTTATTACAACCACATGGCAACCACGTTCACATGTAACAAATGCATATGCACACGTTCCGCACAACCGTGATTTTCACAAGGGTGTTCTTGAAAGTAATGGCCACGGAGTGTGTACATTTGTTAAAAAAGGTGGAAATTGTATTTGTGATATTGTACAGTAACATGAAAATGAGAAAGGGCGAAGATGTGTGTATAGGTTAAAGAAATTCAAGGTGTGCATTTAATTAACACACCCATTCTCATTATAAGGTGAATGCCACCGTAGGTTTGGATATAAAAGTGAAATTGATTATAAACACATTTCTCCTTCACATTCACCAATATCTTTAGTATCCTCGTCTTTATATTCACTTTTTAACTGTCATACTCACTCTCACTCCGGTGGGGTGGGGTTATATAATAAAAATAAAAAATATTTTACAAATATTTTATTACTCTTTATATTCACTTTTTAACTGTCATATTCACTCTCATTCCGGTGGGGTGGGGTTATATAATAATAAAAAAAATTATTTACAAATATTTTATTACTTGTAATTATCATCGAAAGAATTTTATAAATTTATATGATGGATTACAGAAGCTTAGATCCAAAAATAAAAAATATTATTTAAAGTATAATAAATCCTGCGGAATTATATAATAAAAATAATAAATATTATTCAAAGTATAATAAATCGTAGTAACTAAATAAAATTATTCAAAACTAAAGGAGCATAATTTAAAAAATACCCTAAACAAGCTCCATATGGTGGCATGCCATTGTATATATTGGATATGATGAAGATGTAGTCTTATTAAGCTTACTATATATATATATATATATATATATATATATATATATATATATATATATATATATATATATATATATATATATATATATATATTCGATCCATTTATATAATAATATAAAAAATGTTATTCAAAGTATAATAAATCGTAGTAACAAAATAAAATTATTCAAAACTAAAAGAGCATAATTCAAAAAATAACCTTAACAAGCGTCACGTGGTGGCATGTCATTGTTTTTTTTGGTATATATGAATTCTTTGTATATAGTTTTTAGTTAGTTGAAATGATATGTATGAAGATGAAATTATTTGAAATAGAAGAATTTATTGAAATTTTATATATTTCAAAATTCAGTTATATTTTTAAATTAAAATTAATTGATAAATTTGAAAAAGTCTTTAGCTATAATTGAGTTAGAAATGTACTTATTTGAAAATGATTTTAAATGAATTGATTTACTAATTAAATTTAATTTGTGCATATAGTTTTTAGTTTATTTGGTTGAAATGATTTTTGAACATGAAATTATTTGGAATAAAAAACTTAATTGAAAATTTATATATTTAAAATTTCAAATATATTTTTAAATATCAAACTTTCCATTACATTTTTATATTAAAATGAATTGATAAATTTGAAGAAGCTTTTAGCCATAGTTGAGTCAAATAACTTTAAATGATTTATAGTTAAACTTATATAATCTTACTAGGAAAATTGAAACATTCGTATGCTCAATTCTCATATTATCCACATTTGAAACATGTGTTTGTAAAACCTCTATGGTGTCCTATTTTGTTGTATCCATTATCTATTTGGGGATGATATGCTATATATCTCCTCACTGAGAGGTGTTGATATCTCATCCTTGTGTTTTAGATGTTCAGCATCTCCATAACTTTGTTGACCTCTTCCTATACTTTGACATGCACTTTTGCTTTATTGTTGTTTATTTTGCACCAATTTATCAAACATGAGTATCTCTTCTTTGTGCCTACATTGTCTATAGTCTGTGCAATTTTCTCTCGTCGATCATTTCAAAAACTTATAGCTTTTTCCCTTGATTTTCTCTGTTAGAGTTGCATCTATATTGAATTCTCTATTGGAATTACCTCTACATTGGATTTCAACACTACTCTAATAATAGTTAGTAAACAACACAAGAGAATTTAGTGACAACTCCATGGTCAATGTGTCCACCAAATTTTTCATAATACTATATGGAAGCCACTACAAATGATCAATAAATAGACAATTAGACACAAAATAAAATATGAAAGAAAAAAGACACCTAATTATATTACTTTAATTATAAACTTACTATACTACTGATTAAATGTCAAATCACTGCCGAATTGACTTTTATATATTTACCTTAATATTTTTTTTAAATAAAAATTAAATTAAAAAAAAAAAACAGTTTCAATATAACTTATTACAAGTTTAATCATCATTATTTTCTATTCATTAAAAAAAACTTATTTATCAAATATTAATCTTTTTAAATTGTATTTAAAAATAATAATTAAACACTAATACTTTTAAATTATATTAAAAAATAAAAGAAAATTATTAAAGAGAATATTTTATAACTCGAATCTCCGATTGATTTTCCATCCCATCTTCACATGATTGTAATTTTTTATTATTTTTAGTTATTTTGAAAAAAATAAAAGAATAGAGTAATTAATTGATTTTCGATATTATATTAATAAAAAATTATAGAATTTTTAAATGATATTAAAAAATATTAAAAAAAACTAAACTTCAAATCATTTTATTATCAAATTATTGTAAATTATTTTATACAGTATCATTTGTAATTTTTTTAAAATGTTTTATTAATTTTTATGAAAGGTGATTTGATAAAATTATGATTGACTTTTGTATTAATTAAAATTTTAAATTTTCATCTTTTTTATAGTATTTTGTATAATTAAATATATTCTATATTATTCAAAATTATTAAAACTGATTTTTTTTATGTTATTAGTTAAAACATTTTAAAGGATTTTAAATTATTGTTACACAACAATTGCTTTTCCTCAATTTTATGCATTACAATCATGGAAATAATTTTGAAAATACCAACACATTAAACCATATGAAGTGGTATGAGACGATTTGAGGTAACAATATCTCCAATAACATGCATTGTAGCCATAGAAATTATACTTAAAAAAAATAGAACAAACAATAAAAAGTACCTAACTCTACATTAGAAACTCTAAAGAATTATATTTCTACTTCTTTTTATTATTTTTCTTAACTTTTAATTTGAAATTAACCTATCTAAGTGTACATACTCAAGTCTGAGTACATAATTTAAACCACCAAAATGTTTATCATATATTTGTTATTCTTAATTTATTAATTTTTTTATCTGATTTGTCTACACATATATTTTTATAAATCTATTTTTATCAATTCAATTTTAATAATTATTTTTAACACGCTACCTATATATTTACTCAAATTGGTTAACTTTAGTTATTATAGTTTTTTAACTTGTAAATGTGGAAATTTATTCATATTTAATTTTATTACTACTATATGCTTTAAATTTTACACGGAAAAGCAAAGTATCATTGTTACATCACATCAAACAAATAATGAGTTCAACCAATTTTTGAATCCATATGTATTAAGTAATGACAAATTATGTTGATAAATTTAATATTATATTTTTTTATTATTATATATTTTAATTTTTTAGGGTAAAATATCATTGTTTTATTTTTTTTTTCACATCAAACAATGAGCTCGTTCAATAATATATTTTGGGTTTATGGGATTAGTTTTTTGGAGTATTATTCTTTTGGGTTCATAATTATTTGGAGTTTTAGTGTTAATCTCTTGGGTTTATAATATTAATCTCTTTGGTTTATTATTCACTACGGTATAAAATATCAATCATGGTAAATCATGGTCAATCATAGCCAACCATGGTCAGCCGAGGTCAAATGTCACATTGTGACAATGATTATCTCAATATAAAAATCAACCATAGTCAACCATGGCCTAATGTCACATGGTGACAAATATTGTCTCGATATGAAAATCAATCATGGTCAAGCATGGTCAAGCATGGTCCAATGTTGCATTCTGACAAGGATTATATCAATACAGAAATCCACCATAGTCAACCATGGTCAACCATGTTTATTTTAGGGTTTATAATATTTATCTTAGCGTTTATATACCTTGTGTTTATAAATTTTTATCCCTTGGGTTTATTAATCTAGGGGTTCATATTCCTAAGTTTTATTATTATTCCCTTAGGTTTATTATCCATTGGGTTTTTAGTATTAATCCAAAGGGTTTATTATTCCCTTGCGTTTTGAATACAGATCATGGTCAACCATTGTCAACCATGTTTTATAAATTCAATCATGGTCAACCATCGTCAACCATATTTTATTAAATCAATCGTAGTCAATCATAATTAATCATGGTCAACCATTCTCCTATGTTGGATTGTGATAAAGATTGTCTCAATATGAAAATCAATCATTGTCTCAACCATGGTCTAATGTTGCATTATGACAAATATTTTTTGAACATGATAATCATGGTCAACCTTAACAAACCATGTTCAACCATGTTTTATAAAATTTAACATTCTCATCCATGGTCAATCAAGGTCAACCATGGCTGAACATCACATTCTAACAAAGATTGTCTTGATATGAAAATCAACCACAATTAAGCATGGTCAACTATGGTCCAACGCTGCATATGACAAGGATTATCTCAATATGAAAATCAACCATGGTCAACCATGATGAACGATGTTTATTTTAGAGTTTAGAATATTTATCTCAGGGTTTATATACATTGGTTTTATAATATTAGTCCCTTGGGTATAATATTATTCCCATGGGATCATAATCCCTTTGGGTTTTAATATTAAACCCTTGGGTTTATAATGTAAATCCCTTGCGTCAACCATGGTTAATCATGGTCAACCATGGTCAAATGTTGCATTGTGGCAATGATTTTCATGATATGAAAATCAACGATGGTTAACCATGGTCCAACGTCGCAATGCGACGAGATTGTCCCGATATGAAAATCAATTATGATCAAGCATGGTCAACCATGATCCAAATTTACATTGTAACAAGGATTATCTAAATATGGAAATCAACCATGGTCAACCATGTTTATTTTAGGGTTTATAATATTTATCTCAGGTTTTATATACCATTTTTTTAATAAGTTTTATCCATTTTTTTTATAATATCAATCCATTGGGTTTAATAATCTAAGGGTTCATATTCCTATGGTTTAATATTATTTCCTTAGGTTTACAATCCCTTGAGTTTTTAGTATTAATCCCTAGGGTTTATTATTCCCTTGGGTTTATAATATCAATCCCTATGGCTTATTATTCTCTTGGGTTTATAATCTCAATCATGGTAAACCATGGTCAACCATGTTTTATAAATTCAATCATGGTCAATATGAAAATCAATCATTCTCTCAACCATAGTCCAATGTTGCATTATGAAAATTGACTGTTCCAATATGATAATCATAGTCAACAATGAAGAACCATGGTCAACCTTGGTAAGCCATGTTAAACCATGTTTTAGAAAATCAAACATACCATAAATGGTCAATCATGGTCAACCATAGCCGAATGTCACATTCTGACAAATATTTCCTTGATATGAGAATCAACCACTATTAATCTTGGTCAACTGTTTGGTCAATTTAGTGTGTCCTAAATTGCTACATTGATTTGTCAATCCGAGATTCGTAAGCTGACGAAGTGTGGCGCACTATATGTGCAAGATAACATATCTCTTACTTTTTGTCGTTTTTGGTTTTTTTCTTTTTATCTTGGTTGGTTTCCTAATGTGAGATGGAAATTCTAAAAGAAAAGTATGGTTATGATTGTTCAAGGCAATGATGTCCTTTATAATGATTTACCTAACTTTCAAACTTCAAAAGGATTTTGAAACATACAATGACAAAATTAGTTCCTAAAAGGAAATGAAAATGTGCCACTATTCTAGTTAAACAAACAGTGAACTATTGATCATGAAAACCATTATCCTTGTTGCTGTCCAAATACAAAAGAAACTATGTTTAAAGAAATCCAAGAATTGCAACAAAGTAAATCTAAATCAAATTACATCAACTTATATTCTGATCCCTCACCATTAGTCCAGCTATGGCTTTCGGAGGTAACCATAAACAACTTGAGAAATCTGATATCTAATTTGCAGAAAAAAGAAACTAATATCAAACTACACACTCATACTTCAATCCCTCACCATTAGTCCAGCTATGGCTTTCGGAGGTAACTGAAAATGACATGAGAAATTTAATATATCTAACTTGCAGAAAGTAAACTAATATCAAACTACACATTCATACTTCAATCCCTCACCATTAGTCAAGCTATGGTTTTCGGAGGTAATTGAAAATGACATGAGCAATTTAATATATCTAACTTGCAGAAAGTAAACTAATATCAAACTACACACTCATACTTCAATCCCTCACCATTAGTCCATCTATGGCTTTCGGAAGTAACTGAAAATGACATGAGAAGTTTAATATATCTAACTTGCAGAAAGTAAACTAATATCAAACTATACACTCATACTTCAATCCCTCACCATTAGTCCAGCTATGGCTTTCGGAGATAACTGAAAATGACATGAGCAATTTAATATATCTAAATCTAACTACTGAAGCAAATGTGCAAGACTGAAATAAACAAACAGTGCTGGAATTAAACAAAAACTAAGAAAAGTAAATTAGCAGAAGGAAAAGATGGATGCCATGTCATTAGTCATTATAAAACTATGTGCAAATGCCCGGGCTGCCATGAAAAATTATGCTAAAAGCTATGATTTCAAAAAGAAATCTAAGTAAGGAAATATGACAAAACAAAATTGAAAGTAACTTATCTAGAAAACATGCAAAACCTCCTTGAATAGCAGGGGCCCTCTGCTACCAATTTGGTGTAATCCTTCTTTAGCTCCTTAAAATTGTAATCAAAACACCATCAAGGAACTTCTTTATTGAAAAACTTCACAAATCTACATCCCATTCCATCTTAAGCTTTGTTACAAATCTACTTCCTCATTACTTCCTCATTACCTATGATAGGAGAAAGCTTCTCCTATTTATACACAATATGAGGAGTCATCTCATTAATGGGAGTCCATGAATCTCTCCCTCCATCTCTAGAGTTACAATCAAAATAGGAAATGATAAGACACATGTCTTTCTAGAGTTTCAACACAACTTGAGGAATGAGACACATATCCTCTTAGAGTTTCAATACAACGAGGAAGTGAGACACATATCCTCTTGATCCCATAATCTTCTCCAACCAAATTCGAATTTGGCTTTAGAGTGCCACATAAGGGTCTTCTAGAAGTCTCCTTTTGACCTACACATGTCACAAAACTCATAACACATATATAGATATATAAAACTATGTTAATTTTCTAGTTTCTAATCATAAATTCACTTAAAATACATAAAATAAATAACTTTGGAAAACAAGGATCCTAACCCATATATTTATGAAAATGGTTATTTGATGTAGGGTTTTAGGTCAAATGGTTATGAAATAAGAGCTAAATGGTTATGACATAATGGAAATATGTATGAATATGGAAGACATTTTTGAGACTCAACATACCCCCCAAATGAAGTTGTTGCATGTCCTCATGCAACTATTGCAATGATTCATTTGTCCATGAGTTGATATTTTATGAGTTTTGACTCATATAGATTCGTTCCAAACTTTGCTTCTTGATATTTTCTTTTTGGCAAAGTATAATACATTTGATTGCAACTTCTTCTTCTTCTTCTTCTTCTTCTTTTTTCGAAATGGTTGGTTCTTGTGTGACAACCAATTTTTTATTTTATTTTTTTAAGCAATGGTTCTTGTGTAACAATGCTTTATTTTCTTTGTTGCATCAAAGTTCATGAAAACATTTAGAATCAATTACTTCATCAATGAATTGATCATTTGCAAGGCATATAATCTTTTGGATCATGTTGCAACAATAGTTGGTTGGGAAGTATATGTGGGTGGAAATGAAACGAAAATATGTGATAGTGTATGACATGTGGATATGAAATGATGTCCCTTCCCCCCAACTAAAGATATGACAATATGAAAAAGGGAGTGAGGAATTTTTCCAAAGTTACAATTTTAGCATTCTAACGAATTACATGACTAAAAATTAGAAAACAACATACCTTCACTTACCTTAAATGTGGATGAGTTGTGTATGTATGGTGGCTGCAAAATTCTGATCATATTCTTCTTCAAGTGGTTGAACAAGAGGAGTCATGGATGAAGAGATAAGATGACTTTTTATTGCTTCTACTAAAACTTTGTTGAATCTGCTCCAAAATGCTGAAAATAATAGTCTTCATGTCTTCAAAACTCATTGGAATAATTCCTACTATGTGAAAAGATGTTCTGATGTCGAACATAGTAGGAAATTGTTGACTTAGTGGCCATTAATGGATGCCACTAGTCAACACAAGAACTCTCACCATTGATGACAATGAGAGTCAAGATTCCCAAACACATCTTGCTAGGTACGAATGATTTTGCTGATGTCGAGTCACCTAGAAGATCTGACGAACAAGAGACATTAATGTATTTCCATTGTTTGTCAGCATGAGAACTTGCCATTAAGGCATGCAAGCCTCAAGGTGTTTTTACAAAGAACTTAGACTCAAAGGACTATGGACTCAATAATTTGCACTGAAGCAGGGCTTATTTGCGGAATGAAAATGACAAGAAATGGAAGATGAAAATGGAAGATGGCAATGGAAAGTAGAAATAGCAATGGGAAATAAGCATGTGAATGAGCCTCTTTCTTTTATTTGTGGGTTATGAATGGACAAAAAGAAATGGAAAGTGGATGTGAATGTAAATGGAAAACATGAAGTGAAATGAGGTTAATGGTTTATTATGAGGTATGTATGTGATGGAGACAATAGTATCTGAAATTTTTTCAAGTGTTTGGATCTGATTTTGCATCAGCATATTTCCTCTTTATCGCTGATCATCCTCTTATGAAACAAATTGGTCTCTTAGAGAGACACCATTCTCTTGTAGTCATTTGTCCTTCCTCCTGGAACCTGCAAAAAAAAACTAATACTTCTTCTGCAATAGAATGTAAGATTATCAAAGGAGAGAGGTGATAAATCTCTCTAGTTATGATATTTACACACAAAACTAAGAATTTGTATTAATGAAACAAGTTCTCAAAGGAAAAATCAAAAGAATTTATACCTGTTTTGGAATTAGTGCCTCAAGTTGAATGTTACTTCTTTTCAGCAATTTATTTCATTATTTACCATTTCAAACTCTAATGATGGATTTCTCATTGTGTAGATCTTGTTGAGACCTTTCCAACGATACTTGAATCATCAAAATCTGATTTTGTATGAGAAAGTTAGGCTGATTTGAACAATGAGGTTTTTCAGCTGCGGAATTGGAGAACAGCTGCGGAATTGGACTTTAGCTACGGAATTAGAGAACAACTGCGGAATTGGACTTTAGCTGCAGAATGTCGACGGTTTCTGTAGCTAAAAATCTTGAATAAAAAGTTAGCCATTCATCTTTCATCATCAGTCCAAAATTAATCAATACCTTCAGAAAAATGAGCATATAACTTATTCATTTCATTGATTCAAAATTATTATTATTTTTTTTTTCTTGACATGCGGCGACTTAGTGTGGTGACTTAGTGATAACACACAGCTTGACTTCCCTTTGACTAGGGTCTTTTTCATCGACTTGGATCAAATGAATAGGACACCATCCATGTACTGACATTTTCCCAGCTACCCATGTGGCTCGTTTCCTCTCTTGACACCTATAACCTATAGAGTAATAAAATGGCTGCGGAATTGCCAGTTAGCTGCGGAATCAGGCTGCATTCCACAGCTAAAAGACAGCCAACCATTAGTTTTACACAGATTTGGATACATGTGTCGTGCATAGCTTTTTATCTCTTCCGCACTTTCCTGTGGAGTTTCTGCAACCTTAAAAGTAAGTGATTCATCTTTAAAACAGAGATTTTCAGTTGAAACAAAACCAACCAAAATGATATTGATCCCTTTTCTAACTAAAAATGCCAGTGTTACTACACAACCCCGGGCTTCCCATACAAACAACAAATAAAGTTTTCGAATGGCCTCTGCATCGAATGCCAAGAAGCTCCATGCCACGTCAATTGGTTGGTTGCGTATCCAATTAAGATTGTTGTTCACAGGTGTTATATAAATCAGCAGAGCTGTATCCAATTAGAATTGCTATTAACAGGTGTTACGTCTATCAGCAAAGAGCCGTATCCTATTAAAATTGTTATTGATCGGGAAGTGGCAGAGCAGGTGTTAGATGGGTGGAAAAAGGCGGAGATGTATAGTTAATTATCAGTATGCCATTGATTTCAAGCCGAATTTAATCAACTGTCAGTTTATTAATTGAAATTCTGTTTTTTTTTTCACGCGGCAGGCAAAAATGGGCTTCAAATAACCGAGAAATTGTCCCAGACTACCACGAATTTCTTAAAACAGTTTCTGGGTTATCTAATTGACCCTATTGGCGAAAAAACCGATGTTTTATTTTTTCCAAATTCATCTCCGTTTGGCCAAATCGTGCTTTCAAATTTTGACGTTTTTCTCTGTTTTGCATTTTTCTGTTTGTGAATAATTTTTAACAAGATTCTTAATCCTTTCTGGATCGGAGTACTCAAGCTTGTCTTCAGTGTTTAAATGTAGAGTAATGCTCGTTCCTCTTGGAATCAATCTATCAGTATTTGTCTCCTCTGCTTCTCCTTCCCACACATATTGCTTATCAGACTTTGGGCTCTTTGTTGAGACAGTTATCCGATCAGAGACGAGAAAAACAGAATAAAACCCAACACCAAATTGAGCAATCAAATTACTGTCAGAACCATCTTCCTTGCTATCCCTCAATGCTTTCAAAAATTTAGCGGTTCCACTCTGAGCTATAGTTCCCAAGCAATCCACTAGTTCTTCTTTTGTCATCCCAATACCAGTATCGATCAAGGTAATTGTTCCATTCTCCTTTTCTGCCCTGATACGAATCTCTAATTCACCTCCATTACCAAGAAGACTTGAATCTGCCATGCTTAAGAAGCGCAATTTATCCAGTGCATCACTAGCATTACTGACTAACTCACGAAGGAATACTTCCTTGTGGCTGTACAAGCTGTGTACTATCAAATCCAAAAGGCGACTAACCTCTGCTTGATACTCATGTTTTTTAACGGATTAGTCTGTTGTTTCCTGTTGTGCTACTGTGGTTTCATACCTAGCAATGCCAGGTATTATTTGTTTTATCTTCAAGTTTGAAGCAGTAGAAAAACCAGCTATCTGCTCACGGTTTGGTAATCTTGATTTCCCAGTGCGACATAACTCCAAAGAGGTAAGTGGCCGTGAAGGGCAGTGGGCTGTTTCGTTTTATTTTATTTTATTTTATTTTTATTTTATTTGCTTTTGTTAATAAAATTACACATGTTGTATTTTCAAAAATTAAAAATATACATATGTATTTTACTAAACAAAACAATTTATTCAATTTTTTTTTTTAAATGAAATGATAAAAACAAATTTTTTTTATTGAATTAATTGAAATGATGAAGTTGATTGTCTTCCCTTTTTTTTTTTTTTTAACATAACAATTCTTTTTCTGATCCTCCAGATCACACAAAGTGCAGGAGGAGAGCATACTCAAGAATTATTAATTTTTTTTACATAACAATCATTTTTCTGATCCTCCAGATCACACAAAGTGCAGGAGGAGAGCATACTCAAGAATTATTAATTTTTTTTAGATGTAAGAAATAAGGCTACCTAGTTACACTTCCCTGGCAACGGCGCCAAAATGTTTGGTCAATTTAGTGTGTCCTAAATTGCTACATTAATTTGTCAATCCAGGATTCGTAAGCTGACGAAGTGTGGCGCACTATATGTGGAAGATAACCTATCTCTTACTTTTTGTCGTTTTTGGTTTTTTTCTTTTTATCTTGGTTGGTTTCCTAATGTGAGATGGAAATTCTAAAAGACAAGTATGGTTATGATTGTTCAAGGCAATGATGTCCTTTATAATGATTTACCAAACTTTCAAACTTCAAAAGGATTTTGAAACATACAATGACAAAATTAGTTCCTAAAAGGAAATGAAAATGTGCCACTATTCTAGTTAAACAACAAGTGAACTATTGATCATGAAAACCATTATCCTTGCTGCTGTCAAAATACAAAAGAAACTATGCTTAAAGAAATCCAAGAATTGCAACAAAGTAAATCTAAATCAAATAACATCAACTTATATTCTGATCCCTCACCATTAGTCCAGCTATGGCTTTCGGAGGTAACCATAAACAACTTGAGCAATCTAATATCTAATTTGTAGAAAAAGAAACTAATATCAAACTACACACTCATACTTCAATCCCTCACCATCAGTCCAGCTGTGGCTTTCGGAGGTAACTGAAAATGACATGAGCAATTTAATATATCAAACTTGCAGAAAGTAAACTAATATCAAACTACACACTCATACTTCAATCCCTCACCATCAGTCCAGCTGTGGCTTTCGGAGGTAACTGAAAATGACATGAGCAATTTAATATATATAACTTGCAGAAAGTAAACTAATATCAAACTACACACTCATACTTCAATCCCTCACCATCAGTCCAGCTGTGGCTTTCGGAGGTAACTGAAAATGACATGAGCAATTTAATATATCTAACTTACAGAAAGTAAACTAATATCAAACTACACATTCATACTTCAATCCCTCACCATCAGTCCAGCTGTGGCTTTCGGAGGTAACTGAAAATGACATGAGCAATTTAATATATCTAAATCTTACTACTGAAACAAATGTGCAAGACTGAAATAAACAAAGCAGTACTGGAATTAAACAAAAACTAAGAAAAGTAAATTAGCAGAAGGACAAGATGGATTCCATGTCATTAGTCATTATAAAACTATGTGCAAATGCCCGGGCTGCCATGAAAAATTATGCTAAAAGCTATGATTTCAGAAAGCAATCTAAGTAAGGAAATATGACAAAACAGAATTGAAAGCAACTTATCTAGAAAACATGTAAAAGCCTCCTTGGATAGCAGGGGCCCCTCTGCTACCAATTTGGTGTAATCCTTCTTCAGCTCCTTAAAATTGTAATCAAAACACCATCAAGGAACTTCTTTATTGAAAAACTTCACAAATCTACATCCCATTCCATATTAAGCTTTGTTACAAATCTACTTCCTCATTACTTCCTCATTACCTATGATAGGAGAAAGCTTCTCCTATTTATACAAAATATGAGGATTCATCTCATTAATGGGACTCCATGAATCTCTCCCTCCATCTCTAGAGTTACAATCAAAATAGGAAATGATAAGACACTTGTCTTTCTAGAGTTTCAACACAACTTGAGGAATGAGACACATATCCTTTTAGAGTTTCAATACAACAAGGAAGCGAGACACATATCCTCTTGATCCCATAATCCTCTCCAACCAAATTCTAATTTGGCCTTAGAGTGCCACATAAGGGTCTTCTAGAAGTCTCCTTTTGACCTACACATGTCACAAAACTCATAACACATATATAGATATATGAAACTATGTTAATTTTCTAGTTTCTAATCATAAATTCACTTAAAATACGTAAAATAAATAACTTTGGAAAACAAGGATCCTAACCCATATATTTATGAAAATGGTTACTTGATGTAGGGTTTTAGGTCAAATGGTTATAAAATAAGAGCTAAATGGTTATGACATAAGGGAAATATGTATGAATATGGAAAACACTTTTGAGACTCAACATCAACCATGATACAATGTCGCATTATGACAAGGATTGTGTCAATATGAAAATTAACCATGGTCAACCATGTTTATTTTTGTGTTTAGAATATTTAACTTAGGGTTTATAAACTTTGGGTTTGTAATATTAGTCCCTTGGATTTAATATTATTCCCTTGGGTCCATAATCCCTTGGGGTTTTAATATTAATCCCTTGGGTTTATAATATCAATCCCTTGGGATTATAATATTAATCATGGTCAAACATGATCAATCATAGCCAACCATGGTCAACCATGGTTGAATGTCACATTGTGACAATGATTGTCCCGATATGAAAATCAACCATGGTCAACCATGGTCCAACGTCACATTGTGACAAGATGGTCTCGATATAAAAATAAATCATGCTCAATATTGTCTCGATATAAAAATAAATCATGGTCCAACTTTGCATTGTGATAAGGATTGTCTCAATATGGAATTAAACCATGGTCAGCAATGATCAACCATGTTTATTTTTGGGTTTATAATATTTATCTAAGGGTTTATATAGCTTGGATTTATAATTTTTATCTCTTGGGTTTATTATTCCCTTGGGTTTATAATATCAATCCTTTGGGTTTATAAATATAAGGGTTCATATTCCCAGGGTTTAATATTATTCCCTCAGGTTTATAATCCCTTGGGTTTTTAGTATTAATCCCTAGTGTTTATTACTCCCTTGGACTTATAATATCGATCCCTATGGTTTATTATTCACTTGTGTTTATAATATCAATCATGGTAAACCATGATCAACCATGGTCAATCATGGTCAACCTTGGTAAACCATGTTCAACCATGTTTTATAAAATCAAACACGGTCACCAATGCTCAACCGTGGTCAGCCATGTTTATTTTAATGTTTATAATATGTATCTTAGGGTTTATATACCTTATGTTTATAATATTAGTCCCTTAAGTTTAATATTATTCCCTTTGGTTCATAATACCTTGGGGTTTTAATATTAATCCTTTGGGTTTTTTATTCCCTTGTGTTTCTAAAACAAATCCATTTGGTTTATAATATCAATCATGGGAAATCATATCCAATCATGGTCAACCATGGTCGAATGTTGTAATGTGACAATTATTGTCTCGATATGAAAATCAATCATGGTATAATGTCTCATTGTGATAAGATTGTTTCGATATGAAAATAAATCATCGTAAAGCATGGTGAACCATGGTCCAACTTTGGATTGTGACAAGGATGGTCTCACTATGGAAATAGACCATTGTAAGCCATTTTCAATCATGTTTATTTTAGAGTTTATAATATTTATTTAAGGTTTTATATACCTTGGGTTTATAATTTGTATCCCTTGGGATTATAATATCAATCCCTTGGGTTTATTAATGTAAGGGTTCATATTCATAGGTTTTAATATTATTCCCTTCAGTTTATAATCCCTTGTATTTTTATTATTAATCCCTAAGGTTTATTATTCCCTTGGGTTTATAATCTCGATCCCTAGGGTTTATTATTCCCTTGGGCTTAAAATATCATTTTTTCCTATTTTTCTTTTGAAAAACATAAACAGGCTTGTTTATGTGTGACCATATCACTTTCAATTTTTACATCATTAAATCTTCATTAAAAAAATAAAACTCCTCCAGAAAAGAATATAAAACTTCAATTGAGTTCTTCTTATTTTCCATCTAGAAAAACAAAATCCTACTCAATCCAATGACTATATAGTTTTCAATATCCTATTAATTCCAGTGAATATATAGTTTTGGATTATTTATGATTTTCATAAAAAAAAAACATAAACATACACGTTTATGTGTGACCATGTCACTTTCAGTTTTTACATCATCATACATTCATTACAAAAATAAAAGTTCCTCCAGAAAACAATATAAAACTTCATTTCATTCCAGAAATAGAAATGTTTCCGGAGTCTATTTTGCATTTATATTTTAGCTTCATTAATTTAGTTTCATGTCGAGGAGATTGCGATATATATTTATTTTTATATAATACAACTTATAATACAACTTCATATGATATATGTACTTGTTTTTATATAATACAATCCAGATACCAACATATAATACAAATACGAGAAACACCTCCTCTTTAACAAAAAAAAAAATACATTACATCTCTTTAAAAGTTTCTTCTTTTATGATTTAGTTTCCGTCTGTCTGAGCAATAGAAAAATATCTCTTCTTTAAAAATTACTCCTCTTAAGATTTCAAATCATACTATGAGAAATACAAAAATTGTCCTCCTTAGGACATACATCTCTTCTTTTAAAAATTACTCTTACGATTTTAATGAAAAATACAAAAAGTATCCTCCTACGATTTCAACATTGTACTTTGAAAAATTTTAAAATCATTAAAAATAATTTGGGCAGGTATGCCATCTACAACATAGATCTTGTTAGATATCGTAGCATGGATACCCATGGGTACGAGGGTTGAGAATACAAACCAAAGTGTTCATGGGAGCTATGACACTTGAAATTGACAACTTCAACCACTACAAAAACACAACACATGCTTATATTTCTTTATAGGTTGGATTATGAATGTCATACATTAATTTAAATAATGTTTGCTTATATTTATTCATAGGTTGGATTATGAATGCCATATATATTGATTTAAATATAATTTTATTAAATATTTTAAGAATAGTAATTTATATTATAGTTTTGAATTTTTAATTTTAATTTGAATGGTGAGAAGATAATAATTACACTTTATTAATTTGGGTTTAAAATTTCAATGAAACATTGACTCATTTTAATAAGGTTAAAATAATAGACAACTCTTTGGATATAGGTCCCTATGGGTGTGCCTCAGTGCTTTTTTTCCCTTGTAAGTCATGACTTCTTTCTCTATTTGAATTGTTAGTTGTTGGATATTCTTTTGAGTTATAATGATTTCCAATCAATTTAATCCTAAGTGTAGCCCATGCCTATCTTACTAAAGACTAATTCCCATGGGTAAAAAAAGAGGATAAAATATGGACCATAAATAATGGACAAATAAGAATTCAAATATCTTCAAAATTGATCTTTGTGGATAAACATATTGCATAACTTTGAAAGAGAACTAAAACTAAGATGTACTCACAAGTAGGAATATATCTCTCTCCAAACGTCGTTTGGATTGGCCTCTAGTTTCAATCACATGAAACAATTCACTAAGATGGCATGCAATTATCCACGTGGATATCAGTGGCCACCTGCCTATGCCCCCTACATCTCTAGTTAGTTTCATCAATTTCCTTATTTATAGCACAATCTACTATTTTTAGAGTCCTAAACTTCCGAAGTTGTTTTGACACCCTAAATGAAATTTTTTGAGCTCCGCAATAGGCCTAGAGACATAGGTGTATTACTCAGAGAGTTCTTTATAACCAGGTATCATATGCTCCAAACAGAGATCATATGACCAAGTTACAACCCCGAGAAGTGGGCTACCCAACTAACCCTAACGGAGCCCACAAACTCTTCGCGTTCCATCTCCTAGGGTTAGGTTTTTGGTTTTTTTAGGGTTTCTCTTTCATGCTCAACAATAAAAATTCCCTTGAGCCTCATTGTAATATATTTCAAAGCCATGTAGCCATCACATCTCTTCTCAGACATAAGTTACCATCGCCTGAGATAGTTATTTCCATTATATATGTAAGCATATTATAATTCTTTGATATTAATGAAATGATAATTTTTTTACGTTGCATCTCCGTGTTTATGTTTATTTCTATATTTTGTTGCATTCTTGAATAATTCTCGATTAGTGGTACCAAAGTAGCATTTTTTTTCTTTATTTTTCTTTGCATGTCCCCATCGAGGTCGAGGTATAAGGATTTAGTGCTCGAACTAGTTGAAACTCTCTAAGACCAGCCTCACAACCCCCGAAAACCTCCCATGACGGAAGAAAAGAAAGAAGAGGGAGAAAGATATCCTTTCAAAATTTTACTCGAAGAAGAAATGGAGTGAAAAAGGAACACGATGATGGATAACTTTGCCCAGATCCTTCGGCCGATGCGCAGAGGCGATGCATATTCATCCAATAGCCACTCTGTATGCACCACTCCTTTCAAGGTACTAGTCAAATTTGACATTCCCATATTTGAAGGCCAGATAGATGCAGATGCCATAGATAGATGGTTAAATATATTGGAAGGATATTTTTCGGTTCATGATTTTTCCAATCAGGAAAAGATTACTTTTGTACTTCTCAAAGTTTCCCCTGATTTCAAGGACTGGTGGGAAACCTACTGTGAACAATGGGATGAGACAAAACCGTCATTGTTTTTAGTGACACCCACCTGGAATTATTTTTGAGATGCCATCAAGGAACAAAATCACCCCGTGGGGGGCTATGCGGACAAGTACATTCAATGGACGACGTTGTGGCAAAAAATGGATCAAGATGTGCATGCACTAGCGAATATTTTCCATACCCTGTACACAAATTTGGGTATCAAAAATTAGGAAAACATCTGGTGCTCAGATATTGTAGTTGTTTGCACAAATACAGTTAGGAGTAATTGTAGTTCTTGGACATCTCCTCATTTTGTGTACCATACCACTATGCTGCCAAGATTAAGCAGAAATTCAAGAAGAAGAAGCGATAATTTGGATATGTGAGCCCAAAATCAGAGAAAAGGCACCGGAAAGTCACAAAATAAATGAAAGAGTCACGTCGCAACCCCATAGAACAAATCCTTGAAGCCGTAAGCCAACAATAACGGGAAGGAAAAGAAGGACACCAGTAAGTGGTGCAAGTTCCATAAAAATCCCACTCACAACATAAACGAATGTAGTGAAAAGCATGTGGTTGTGGTCGAGCTTAAAGGCTTAGAGATGCATGCATGCTCTGATTCTAAGCCAAAACCCAACAAGGGAAATCAGATCATTAACGTAGAACCCACTGCGACGTTGATCTGTATATGTAAACTTGAAGGTTTATGATAAAAGTTTGTAAGTGAAATTTTAGGTTTTTTTATGCAATTTAAAAAGTTACAATAGTTCATTAATCAAGTGATTAAACTCAGTTTTGTAGAAAATAATAGAGATAAAAATACCATAACATAAATACAAGACATCAAAATATGAAGGAGTTCAACCCTCTTAGGCTACATCTCCTAGTCCAACTTCTAATGTTGGGCCTCTTTCATTATGCTCAAAAATATGTGTTAACATCAATTTGTAGTACTCATAACGATTTTTTTTTTGTCTCAAATGGCTCCAAAACAATAAAAAACCCCTAGCTGGGCTCTTTCTGCACTCAAAATGGTTAAAAAATGACCGAGTTATGCTCCAAAACAATTTTCCTACTAATTGTCATGAAATTTTCACCCAATTGCAATCAATATACAATTTCTGAACTTTCGGCAACGTGGGGTGAAAAAAATTCCCTATGCTAGCAAGATTCACATCACTTCGGGCGCAAATTTTCAAACCGTTTAAATGTCAGTGACCCCTACAAACCAATCATAATGGGCCACTTGGCGCAATAAGGGTCATCGCATCCGGGATTTGTTTGAATTTTCATGTCAAACCGTTAACCCATCTCCGACCAAGGTTCGAGGGTGGTAAGGTTTGGTTAACACTATTGTTTGAGATTTGAAACTTCGCGCCAAAGGTTTAGACCAACCTCGCATTAAATGTGGTAATACCATAGTTCTGTCGGATTTCATACCTTTCTGCAACTGTGGTAACATTATATTGAACCAAATTTGGGGTTGGATAGTTTGCACTGCGCTCCATATGTATTAACTATCGATCCAACTATGGTAGCACTATGGTATGTTTTAATGCCACTAGGAATTGAATTCAGTGTCATTGTACCATGGTTGGTGTTGTAACATGTGGTTTGGTGCCAAGGTTAACCCCATGCCCCTGGACACCTAACTTTCTGTCTCGTGGGTTGGGTGGACCGGGGGCCAGGGGTTAACCCTGGGCCCGACCCCTAGTACAAATTATAATAACTTTAAATATGGCCCAAGGACTATGGATAGTAAGCAACATTGGTGGCTCAGTGGTGGAGCAATGTGTTGCCATCCCAAAGGTCTGTGGTTTGATTCTCATCGAGGCGCTATCTGACAATATACCAAAATTTTATTACACTAATAGGGGGCAACGTGGCAGCCAACAATTCACAAACATGGCTCTCCCTCATTGTTCGATCCTTAGCCAATAAAAACCCACCATTCACGAGCCAATAAAAATACAATCACCTTGCTCGGTCACATGCCTAGTCAGTGTACATATTACTTTCTAGGCATACCTGCAACTCAACTTTTAAAATTTTAGCTATTTGAGAAAATGGTGAGAATGGGATATCGATAGCATACGATATCATTTTTGAGTGAAACGAGTTGCATTAGATTCAGGGTGATGAGATATTCGTTTTGGCTCCAGTTTAGAGAACTTTCGAACACTTTTAAGTTTGAGCATTTTACTGATCCACTAGATCATTCCTCCCCACTGGAAGCTTTTGGACCTCCAAAAGATCATTTTCTGTCAACAAACAAATGAGGGTACAATTCCCTCACCCTTCCAATCTCAATCCATTTGTATTTTCTTGGATTGTTTCCTTTGAGGCCGACATGAAGGTTCTCCATGTTCCCTCATTTTGAAGTCCTTCTTTTCCTGTCAAGGATGGTGTCTTGTTGTAACTCTTCAAGTTATTTAGGAGAGAAATCTTCAATTGAAGGAATATGAACATTCTCTCCTTGATATTCAATCAAAGGAGGCTCATACAATCTTAAATTACCAACATTAACAACTGCATAAATTTGCATATATGAAGGACAATTCAACCTGAAGGCATTATTACGAATGTTTTCCAACATGTTGAATGCACCATATCGAATTGTTTTCATCTTTTTACCTTCTCCTTGGAGCCCCTCTTTGCTAATGTGAATCCAGTCACCGACTTGGAAATTTTGATCCACATGATGTTTATCATGTCTTGTCTTGTACTTGACTTGAATCTTTTCCAACTATCCTTGAACTGTTTGATGTACCAATTGAACTTCTTCAATGAATATTTCATCCTTATCTATTTCACTATGTACTTCAATAGCAAAATCTTTCCAAAAGATGAAATATAAAGGAGATTTAGGCAAGTATCCCAAGCATGCCTCAAATGGTGATGTTTGAGTCGATGATTTTTGGCCCAGTTGTAAGCATGTTGAATATAGTGCAAATGTTAATCCCACAACTTAAGATTCTTGTTGCAATAACCACGAAGAATATGTATCACTGTTATTTTCAACATCTATGTTTCGCCATCTATTTGCAGATGGAATGCTGTGCTATTTTTCAATTTGGTGTCTATTGAGGAGGTAAATCCCCTCTACGGACAGAGGTGATCCCTACTAGCCCAGATTGGGTCTAGAAACAATCAAACACGCTACAGTGCAGGTTCCTAATCGTAAATAAACCAAATTGCGAGGAAGTCTTACCTGGAATCCAACGTTGTCCTTTGTAGAAGAGGTGGTGCTCCCGTTCCTTTGCCCTGGCAAATCACAATCCTCACGATCTCCATGATCGGACACTTGCACATGCAAGAAACAACACAAACGCAAGCATAAAATCCAGTATATACAACTATATGTCAGTCGAAGAGGACATAACTCATGAACATCATCAAGAACAAGAGTGGAACCATAACCGATAGTCGCTTAACATTAATGAGTCAATAAGAAGAATACAACCAAAGCTTCGACGCCGAATTCTCCTTTGGCAGGTCCTCAACAGAACATGTCTCAATAAAGCCTGTCAAGGATAGGACAAGCCTCTCTCTCCGGATACTTGGCAATAGTCTCCTTGCTTGGATTTGGCCTTAAGGGAGTCAAGAAGGCTCTTGCAGCATAAGGATATGAAAGCTCTTGGGAACTTGGAGACTAGCTTGCCATGGATCTGAGCAAGCTTTTATAGAAGGAGGAAGGGAAGTTGGGATCCCTATAATTATGGGATTGGCCCTATCATCAAGGAAGCTTCCATGAGAGGTGGCAAACCACTTCTTCTCTATGGAAATCCATCGCCAAACCTCCCAACTCAAGATAGATATCAGTCCAGGAATTTGTTAGGACGAAACTTCCGCCTTTTATTTTTAAAAAACACCTCTTAATATGGTTGGCGCGGGTGTGGCTCTATGACAGAGCGCCAATTGGCGTGCCCTCTTTGGAGGATTTGCCCCCTTGGCGCGAGGGCTGAACTATGGAACCGCGCCAATGGAAAAAGAGTTATTTTTAGGGTTTTTTGCAAGGAGATGTTTTCAGGGAAATTAAAGCTCATCTTCAGAGGGATGCAATGAAAGTATTTTCAAGTCTTGTATTTGCTCACAGGTCACGGAATGAGCCCTCCAATTTGCGGGATGGGGATTGTAGGGACGGTGACATTGATGTGTAACAGATGCCCCCTAAAGCATGAGGCCCGAAAGAGAGAGAGAGGGGTGAAATGATTTACGAGAACATGCCGACTGAAAACACTGCCATCGAAAAACCTGCGGAGCGAAGTACAACTGATGTCTCAGATACATGATATATATGCGTGGTATGGGCGCAGCCATCCATAACAGAGTGTACAATAATCTAGACCCAAGGCATGGACGCAACCATCCAGTGAGGATCGATAAATAGACTCGGGTATGGTCGCATCCATCCAATCAGTGAGTCATGTAAATAATCATAATAATCCACAATATCACAGCCTGGATTACAACAGACAAAATCCAGGGTCTTGCGCTCCATCTCGACCCGAACAAAGTACAAGTTCAAGCATGCGAATATGTGAGCTGAGGTCGAACATGCAAGAACATCATCTGATTACCAGCCAATGATGAAAGCTGTTAACAGACACGAGAGGAACCACCAATAATGCAAATGGCTCTCAAGGTACTATAGGTACAATCTACGGCGTGCGAATTAATGAGCTGGTGTCAAACACCCATAGAATCACTCGATCGGAGGCCAATAATGAAAACCTTACGTTGAATGCGACGAACCTGCCATTGAGGCATGCAAGCTCCAAGGTACCATAAGGGAGTCTCTAGATCAGCTTCTTGGATAATGAGCTGAAGTCGACAGGAAGTGACCTTGATCGAAGGTGGGCCATAGTGTTTCCCACATCATTGACCCGAGACAGAGGAACATGATGTTTTTGTTTGTGAATCAGGATCATATGAGAATCAGAGGGTGGTTGATATTCGCAGAGGTCAACTTCTCTTGAACATGTAAATGGCACGAGAGTGGACTTGGCAGTATTTGACATCAACGGATCAGAGGTCATGGTGACGAGGCAATGATCAGATGAGAGGTCAAAAGGGATTATCCAAACCCACGGAGGCAAGTGAAGAATGAGATGAGATGTCCCCAACCCGACACGAATGCAGACAAGTGCGATGTTCAAGAGCGACATACTGCCTAGATGACAATGATGCTGGTTCCATTTTCCCCCACCATCTCTGGTGAGTACCCCAATTATTTTTGATAACAAGCTTGAAGGGGATAGCATATGCTTGTAATATAAGTTTTCCCTTCGGGCGAATCCATCCTAGTACATTTAACGAGCCCTAGGAAGGAGAAACTAGGAGAATGTCATTTCGACTGAATCCAATGTCATCAGGGTTTAACGAGTCTGACAAAGGGATAACTTGGCGTCTTTTCATATTTAGAGAGTTTGAAAAGACAGCAGAAAAGTAAACTCCAGCGGTCCCTTTTCGTAGATAGTCCCTCAGACCCGAAAAGGTAGAAAACAATATCCGAGAAAACCTCCTAGTCACGATAGGCTAGGGTATTCCTTTTTCGTAAATAATCCATCCCAGCCCAAAAAAGGGGTAAACGTATACTGGGTAGATGTCGATTCGTGTCCATTTTAACGAGATCGAAACGACAAGGGCCTCGGCAATCCTTTCATGTTTAGAGAGTCGGAAAAGAGCTGAAAGATGACTCCAGAGTGACTTTTTCATGTATTTATCGAGTCCGAAAAAGTATAAAATACAACTCGTTTCACCGTCTAAGTTGCGTAAAAGACCTGTTGCTGCACAAAAAGGCAAGTGTAAAACCCATTTTCGACAAAATATATTAAAATATTCAGAAAAATAACTTTCAAGACCTATTTTGAATTCAAAAAGTTATAAACATGTCAAATGGTAAAAATAAAATTACTTTTTACTTTTTACCTCATCGAAGAGCAGCAGTGGTCCATTTTGTGTGCGAATTTCTGACAGCGATTGCGACCGATCCGGGCTACCATTCAGAGCCTCGTCAGTTCCAGGTAAGAGGCGCTTCTTTGTACTCCATTTCAATCCATTTTTTAATAGTTTTCCATCATGCATTAGACTATTGTGGAAACCTTTTAGATTTTTAGGGCTCTGCTCATTGGCGCAGGTATCGGGCACGGACCCGCGCCAATGGGATTTTATATGCAAAGGGCTCGCGCCGACTGGCGCGACTATTCAGGAAATAGCCACGCCAGCGGTGGAACCCAAATTTCCGCCTAAAAATTCGAGATTTTAATCAATTTGGATGAATTTTGAAGCTCATCAGAGATCTAATTAAGGGTTTGTGACCATGTTGATGTAGGAAACCGAGCAAAATGGTGATTGAGTGGAAAGAGAGAGAGCACGGTGAAGAGGATGAAAAAGCCATGGAAAATGAAACTTGCATGAATGCCCTCAAGAACTATGGGCTAAAAAAGTTCTTCCTGACACCTTGTTTACGAGCTCAGCCTAAGCTTCTACAGTACTTGATCAATATGTGGGACGCAGATGAACAAGTATTCAAGTTGCGGGATCAAGTGTTAGAACTGGAGGTTTCTGACATGTACTTCATAACCGGATTATTGCGCAGAGGTCCGGTACCCATATTGACAGGGAGCAGACTGTCTGGTGATTAAATGGAGCAAGTGATGGCACGAGTGTGCCGAGGGGCACAACTGGGATCAGGAAGTGGAAAGGTGGACATCCACACCATTCCTGATTTGGCACTGAGAGTGGTGCTACATACCATCACGCAGGCTGCGGGGTCGCAGGCACCACACGAGGCCACAAAGGCCCAAATTTTGCTAGCCTCAAAGTGTATGACTCCCCTATTGTTTGACTGGGCCACAGCAGTGATGATAAAAATAAACAGACAGCTCACGAAGTGAAAGCAGGCCAAACTGAAATAGTTCGGCTACGGTTCCATCCTGGTATCGTTCATTCTGGAATGATTACCAATCTTCCAGGGCCAAGGGGCCATAGTAGCTAAGCCGATTCCATGAGAGCCAAGAATGGCTCGCTGGGCAGCACTGATTCCCAGAGCTGGAGGAGGCCAACAGATGTCCTGGAGGCTGGATTTTTTTGGGTGGCTGCGGCGTCAGTTGATCGTAGTGGAAGACTGGCCATATGCAGGAACCGATTTCATTGGAGACCCAGATCTCCCACTGTCAGAAGGAGATGATTGGGACGAGGAGTTGGGTATGACCTCTTCTCTTTTTTATTTTTATGTTTTATGATTTTTTTTTGTTAATACATATCCATCCTAACACATTTTATATGTATGCAGACGTGGGCCCAGAGAGACCATCCGGTATGTCTCCTATCGCTCGGAGGACTCTTCCCGCACCTGATCCTCAGGCAAAGGGTGCAGAGGGGGGGGAGTTAATCCAGAATCTCGAGGGCATTGCCCGAGGGATCCCAGACTATGCCCGGCTGGCGGATGTACCGATGGCGTACCAGAGACATACGGTGGGAGTGCCTAGTTGCCTCCACCGACTTCTGAGACGCTTAGTGCGTGTAGTCACTTGTTATCATGAGCACCATGCGTATTAAACTCCTAGGGCTTTTATCATGCATATTGTTTGAGAGACATGTCGTCTCCGGATGTATTAAGACGAACATATATATTTTTTGATTCTATGTGATGCACACTATGTAAACATTTCGATATCTATATATATACATATCTATTTCTGGATGGATTTTCCTTTTACATGTGATGATGATTTACAAATTGCGCAAATGTCTATCTAACACCAAATTAGCTACTGCATCAGTTAACGTATTCATATGCCTGGGTATATGATGATATGTAATATAGTCAAAATTTCTTTCCAGTAAACGAATACACAGACACAAACGTAAAATGGATGGGTTTCTTACTGAATAGTGTTCGTTCAGTTGTGATACTACAAGTTGCGAGTCTAGATACACAAGCAATTCACGGATACCGAGGTTTACAGCCTCGGTTAATAATTCTAACACATCACTATATTCCGCGATGTTATTTGTAGTATGTCCTAGACACACACCTTACAGGTTGACCAACTCACCAGCAGGATCGTAGATTACCCAGGCCGCCGAAGACAGATTCCTGGTACTGCGGGAGGCACCATCCATGAAACCAACAAACAAATTGATGGACATCTACACAATCAGGAAGACCCGATCAGCAGAAAGATGTTTACATCGCAAACCACACCACACATGCACACAAATGAAAGATACACACTTATGTACACTAAAGACGGGCATGCCCCCTAGCATGGTGTCTCAATTCAAGGTGCATGCCCCCCAAGCTTCAGTCCATAGGAAATGGAGTGAAGGTTGAAAACAAAAGAGATTTGAACTAAATCTATCAAAACTCGAATTGAACATGCTCGTGTTTCATTATTTTAACGAGGTTGACACACTTAAAAGAACTATCCTCGTAGCATCTTGTTTCATTATTTTAGGAGCTTGGCACAAGAGGAAGAACTGTGCTCCGACGAGCTCTAAGGAGGAGGCTCAGGAGGGAGATGATCATGTATGTTCTCAATGATCCCCGGCTTAACGGAGATGTTGATCGGAATGGTTTGAGTAATATTACCCAGGTTTCCCTCCGAAAGGACCTCATGCGTCAAAATGGGAATTTGGAGAGGAGGAGTAGGAACCTGAGATGCATAACGCTCTAGACAATCTGACATTGCCCCCAAGCTAGGCATGAAAGAGGAACGATGATGTCCATCGCTCCAAGGCAGCTCCTCAAGAGACATAGTTTCAATGATGGCTTCATCGGAAGGAAAAGTCTCTTTGAGAGGATCAGGTGAATCGGCCTGACCAAGCCAGGGGGATTGAGAGTAGACGTTTAGAGCCATGCTCAAAGGAGCATGCTGAGGAGGTGGAGGATCAGATGCAGCAACAATTTCACAGTAGCTAATCTCTACTGGATTCAAGGGCATTGATTCTCCAAACTCAAACACCTGCTCAGGCGTAGGAATGAGCCAGGGGTCATCAGACCTAGAAATCATGTTAACTTGAGAGGTGTGCGGTGGTGGTGTGGGAAAAATACCCATGAGGACGGGGTCTTTGAAGAGACCGGGTCCTACACTGTCAGGGGGATTCGGAATCTGATCCACGTATGGAACGTTGTTCTCGGAGGTGGAGGTGAAGAAGGACAACTGATCCACCGTAACGATTTTTCCCTCGTGAGGGAACTTAAGAAGTCGAAAAACAGTGGATGGCACGCATAGCATGGCATGAGTCCAGCTGCGGCCGAGAAGTATATTGTAGTTGAGCCTGGCGTCGACTACTTCTACTTCTACATTGACAGTCTTCCCCTGTAAATTGATCGCTAAACTCTCGAGAACACCTAGGGGTTTAGATTCCCGAACATCAAATGCCTCGAGGGCATTGGGAGAGGATGAAAGGGCTGGAGAGCCAATGGCCTTCCAGCAGGCGGATGACATAACACAGGTAGAGGCACCTTCATCCACAACGGCCCTATGGATGTTCAGACTGTTGATCCCGACTTGAATAACAAGAGCGATCTGATGTGGAAGTAGGGGAGTGAAATTCTCTAAATCGAAGGTGAGAAGACTCGAATCGGCGGGATCGATGCCACCGATTGCGGACAATAAAGCCTTCCGTTGCGAAGGACAACTTTGAAGAACTTCTAGCGCAGACATAGCAGAAGGCGCCTGCGCCAAATCCTCAACAATACTGTAGTGTTGAGCAGCACGAGCATTCGGATTATAAGAAGATCTTCGAAGAACACCTTTAGAAGGTGGCTTCACAACGGGTTCAGGAGTAGGCTTCTCGATTTTAAACGAACCGGAGACAGGTGGGGGAGGTGGTCCATCTGTAACTGCCTTCCCAGGTGCCTGCCGCGATTCGTTGTAATCCTTCAAACGCGTAGCGACAGAGATAGGTGCAACACCATTCATCATAAAAACTTGGGACCCAAATGGTGCATATGGTGATGGTTGTTCAACCATCTAGGTCTGCTGAGACGGGAATGGCTCTTTAAGAATTTCCAGAGTCCCTTTAGAGCCTTTGAGAAGTTGACTAACTTCATATCGTCGTGGAAAATATTTAGTATAATGGTCTCCTTCACAAATGAGGCAGGGGTACTTCGGTTTACGTTGAGAGCCATCCTCAGTACGAGATTTGGATTCTGGCCTCGGGGCGTCAGATTTGGATTTACCTTTTCCCTTCTTTTTCCCTTTGGATGTTTTCTCTGTAGGATTGGCCTAAACGGCGTTCACCTCCACGGTTTTGTCAGAATTGGACGGGGCAGGATTAGCAGGAGTATTGTTGGAAGAATCAGACTTCTGCTTCCCATTCGAAGATTTCTTCGAATTCTGAGACACGGAACCAATGACACCATCCACTGCAGGGGTAGGTGGGGCCTTAGAGGTTCTGGACCGTGGAGCATCTGGCAAGATATCATAAAGCGTGTCGGACTGAGAATATACGAGATCTAGATATTGGGCACGCGCAATGGCTTGTTCCTCCGTCACACACGCTCCCATCGCAATATCTTGGGAGATTTTATTCACGAAGGAGGTGGTGAACCAGTGAGTTAGTATATGATCAGGTATATGAAACTTGATCAGTCTATGACAGCGCCGCCACTCATGAATGTGATCGGAAATGTGAGTGGCTTTATCCTGCTTCAGAGAATTCAGGAGGTGCATCCCGGCTTCATAGCGAACCGGTAACTGAAAGTGCGTCAGAAAAGCCATGGCTAAGGAATTGAAATCTTGGAAGATGCCACGAGATAACTCTATGTACCACTTAGCAGCAGCTCCAGTTAAAGTGCACTGGAAGAGGCACAGATGAATTGAATCTATCTATAATGCAATAGTTTACAACTTTTAACTTTAGGAACCTTTCCTTTGTTTTTTTCAAACCAGGAGGTGTATTCAAATTAAGCAAAACATAAAGAATATCAACATACCAAGAGGAATTCATAAAATGATTTTCAACATTGGGAGTTGAAATTTCCTCTTGATCATCTAAAGCATTAATCATATTAATATCAAGAACTTAAAAATTGGATTCAGCCATCAACCTAGTTAGACCTTGGCCTTTGATGAGCTTAGCGGGCTTTATTTCCAAATCATATTCAAGAATAACATCAATCCACTTACCTCTCTTACCATCTAGGTCCTGTGTTAGAATGTCTTTCACAACTGAATTTGAGACAAAGGTAATGATGTGGGAATGAAGGATGTATACTCTGAAGTCTTTCAAAGACTTAACCAAATCAAAGGCTTGCTTTTACATAATTTTATACTTCAAAGGGGCATCTCTCAAAGCCTTTATGAAGAATGCAATAGGCTTCTCTTGTCCTTGTGGATTTTTCTGCAAAAGGACAACAACTATTGTATGTTCTGATGCAAATGAAAAAATATAAAAATCTTCTGAAAAATCAGGACTAATTAGAACTGGTGTTTTGTTTCACCATCTCAAAGGACTTTTTTGCTTCCAAGGTCCATTTTACCCCCTGCTCCTTCTTTAACATGTTTGTTATATTCATAAGGAGCTCAGCCAAGTTGGGGATGAACCTTCTTAAAAAGTTAATCTTTCCAATGAAAGACTACAACTCTTTGATGTTTCAAGGATGAGAGATTTGCAATATGGCCTCAATCCTCTTTGGATCTATCTTAATACCCTCTTCTGAAATAATGTGCCCAAGAAGTTCACCTTCTTGGAGACCGAATAGTGTCTTCTTAGGGTTCAAATATATCTCAAACTTTATACATTTCTCGAAAAATTTCCTTAAATGTTCTAAGTGCTCTTCATCTGTTTTTGAAAACACAGTAACATCATCAAGGTATATAATGATGAAGAAACCCAATTCTTCAGAGAATTCTATGTCCATGGCTCTCTGAAAAGTTGCTCCAGCATTCATTAAACCGAAGGGAATTTTCACATACATGAAAGTGCCCCAAGGTGTAGTAAACGCTGTCTTTAGTTGATCATCAAGGTGGACTAAGATCTGATTGTACCCTGAATAGCCATCAAGAAAAGAAATTCTTATAGACCCCACTACTCTTTGTAAAATATGATCCATCTTAGGTAAACGGTAGTGATCTTTTAGTGAAGCTTTGTTTAAGTCTCTAAAGTCTATACAAATCCTGATCTCTCCAGTTTTCTTCCTAACTGACACCAGATTAGACACCCACTCAGAATATCTAATAGGGACAATAATACCAGCTTCATACATATTTTTAATCTCCTTCTCAACCAAAGGGAGCTATACAGGGTTTATTCTGCGCAGTTTCTATTTGAATGGTTTTTGGTTTTCCTTGAGAGGGATTTTGTGTTGTATTATTTCAGTGTCATAGGATTTAAGGTCTTCGTAACTCCATGCAAAAACATCAGAAAATTCTTTAAACAGCTCTATGTATTTGAGTTTAATGTGAGCTAGTAAAGTCTTAGAAAATTTGATCGTCATTGGTTTAAGTTTACTGCCTATATTGCACTCCTCAACTTCAGTCTCTACAGGTTCCAATTTCGGCTTCTTGGCCACATCGTTAAAACCGAACGACTCTTCTAAAGGGGCCAGACCCTTAGGCAAACTTTCATCTTTGGACTGCAGGGTTTCTAACTCTTCTGTTTCTAATTCTGGAGTCAGTTTTGTTTTGTTTTGAAGTTTGCTTGACAGTAGATTAATATTACCAAGTTCAGGAGATGGTTCTTCTTCACCAAGGAAATTTTCTTCACTGCAGTCTGTATCATAATCTGAGTCCGAACAATGTAGTTCGAATTCATTTCTGAATTGCATGAAGTCTTCTATTTTTTTGTCCCCACCGAACAATTGCCAGTATTGTTTGTTATCAGGAACGGCTGGTCTGAATTTTATCTAAGTTGTGCAGTCTTTGGTTTCATATGGCCTTAAGCATGTTCTGGCTGCAAAGTCTAAGTTGTGGGCCGCAATATTTCTTTTCCTTGGGACAAAAAGAAATTGGGTCTCTTCAAACGTTTTTAATAAATCCACGACATCATTTTGATAGGCCCTAAGTCTGGGGTGATTAGTGTTGTATTCCCCATTGACCTGCCTAATGATTAATTCTAAATCCCCTTAAACTTCAATTATTTTGGCTCCTAATTTTTTCAACAAACGTAAGCCTAAGAGAAGGGATTCATATTCCACTATGTTATTCGAACACTGGAAGTTTAATCTACAGGAAAGGCTTTCTGTGTGGTTATTCTCAGTGTTGCAAATCTAGACCTTTGCACTAGCATTGTTCCTAGTGCAGGATCCGTCGAAGTTCATACTCCACAGAGGATTAGTTTCGGGTTCGACAGTTGGGTCACTATCCTCCTCAACAAGCGTGCTTTCGGTTTTTTTTTTAACATTAGCGCTTATTTGAATTTGTTTTAATTCCTCTGTTTTCTCATTAAGATGAGGAATTTTTTATTGACCACCAAGGTTAAAAAGCGATGGACGCATGATTTGTAGCTCAAGACCTATGTTTGGTTCACTATAGTTTAGAGGTTCAACAAACTTTTTTGGCAGTTTTGTGTCATTCTCCTCCTCTCTATCCACCATTAACTCTGTTAAAGTTACTTGTTCATCTAATATTTCTTCATTAAAAAGGATAAATGAATCAAGGCCTGTGTTTAAAGAGTATAGAGGAGAGTTTTGTGGTCTATCTTGGCTTGTAACTGTGTATTGCATATGGGACTCCCTGTAAAGTCTTCTAGTCTGATTGAAAACCAGGATAGTCGCATAAGTCATGTCCATCTGCATTGTTCCTTGTAACTTAGCCCCCCAAGATCTTGATAATAACATTCCATACTTTGGGGGCACATCAGCCACAACAATGTCCATGACTAAGCATTTGGCTGGAATCTGGGCTAAGTTAACGTAGAGGTCCTTGATTAATCCTAAACATTTTACTCTGCTTGAGTCAAAGGAGTAAAGGTCTTTATAAGGTCTGGTGATTTCTAGACCAAGGCTCTCCATCACAGCTTTAGGCATTAAATTATGAGAAGCCTCGGAATCATGCATAGCGTTGTGCAAAATCTTGTCATGAACGTTTAAACTTACATAAAAGGGAGGAACAGGTCCCTCTTGATACTTGCCTTCAATCTTTGGACCAAGAATAAGCTTTGGTTGGTCATCATTCAGATTGACTGTGTCATTATTCTCTTCAATGTTTAAAGCCTTCAAAATTTGGGTCCTATATACATTCTGGGAAGCTAACTCAGTCAAGGGAACAAAGATTTTAATTTTGGAAATTTCCTACTCTAGGCTGAAAGGAATTTGACTCTTTGAAGAACTTGTCTCAGCCTTATTAGCTGTCAGTCTATCAGCAACATCAGCTTGTTGATTTGTTCTATTTACATTTGAAAAAATTGTTTTCACGGGAGTACTAGCTCAAGTGTTAGTACTACTAAGGTCCACACTCTGTTTTGTAACATTTTGAGTGCCTTTCTCTCTACCTTTATCAAAATTTACAGCTACTATTTTGTCCTTCTGTTTGACAATTTTAGGCTTGTTTACAGTGCTTTTTTGTGAAGATTTTTCAGAGATATTGGTGTTGGGAGTTTGTTGATTGGTTTTACTTCTAAGGTCATATTCTCGTTGAGGTTCTATGATGACATTCTCCATGTCTTGATAATAACTTTCATCATCGTCCCTTTTGTCATCATAGGGTGTATAAAGACCTTGCTTTCCATCATAATGAATCTCAAAGTCATCATTATCTACTCCCATCATATTTATATCATCATCCTCTATTATTTCATTTGATTCCTCAACCTCACTTACGTAGTTTTGGTGAAAGGGAGGAGTGATCTGTTGATCATCTTCCCTCGGTCTGTTTGGAGGTTGGTTCCTTCTGAAGCTCTGATTATGGTTCTGGTTTCTGTTTTGAGGAGCAGTTTGATTCTGAGTTGCTTGTGCTCTCTTTATTATGCTCATTTCCTTCATCATTTCCTCCATCATTCTTTCTATCTTTGAGCTGGAAGCAGAAGGTGTGGGTTCCTCTCTGAAGGATACCCTCTTCTCATTCTTCAGTCTCGCTCTCTTCTCCATTAAATTAACTTCCACAGTGAGAGCCCCCTTTTTCATATCTTCAAGAGTTGCAGGATCTCTCTCTCTCAGTTGATAGGCCATTTCAGGGTCAAACCCTTCAAGAAACTTGTTTAACGCTGAGCCTTGTGGAGGTTTTAGATCTGGGGGAAGTGCATTGTACACACTATTAAATCTAGTGCAGTAAGCTTGTACACTTTCCCCGGTGTTTCTGTGGAGGTTCTTGTAATCGGAGAGGATTTGGAGAGGATTCTTCTTCACTTCCCATTTATTTAAGAATGTTTGATGGAAGGCTTGGAGATCATTGATACTATGGGGGGTTAATCCTTTAAACCATTTTCTTACTTCTCCCCCCAAACTCTGAGCAAATAATCTAAGCTTGACAGAATCATCGTCTATTTCATTTCTATCAAAGTAGTCATTCATCTTATCCACATGTTGTGATGCAGTTGTAGCATTGCTAGCATCATATAATGGAATTTTGGACTGATAGTCCTGTGGAAGATTGACTAATGGTACAGGAAGGACTAAGGGAGCATACCATGTTTCCATGATATGTGGTGGAGGTGGATTTACAAGACGTGGATTATCAAAAGGGAAAGTGGGCTGAAGTAGAGTGGTTTGGATAGTGAATGTTTGATGAATAGATGTGGATGGAACAACAGTAGATTGCTGAGCCGATCTTGCATGAGACACCTAAATTGTGAAGGAAATGTAAATCAGGTGGTGTTGTTTCTCTACTACTAGGATGTTCACTTGTTTCTGGGGATGAAAGTGAAGACTCAGAGTCTAGCTAAATTATATCATCAAATGAACTAGTTCTAAATGGATTTACTAAGTCAGCTTGTGATTGTTGTAGAGCTGAAAGATTTTCAGGAACTGAATTAGCTCTCAAGGGTGATCTGAAAAATGTTGAAAATTTTACCTTAGGAGACTTCCTAAGGATACTTTCTGGGTTATCAACTATCTCAGGTGGGTTTGGGTCAGGGTAGGCTCTAGTATGAATCTTTCTAGGAGCCACTATGCTGTGTTTTTAGACCCAACTAAACAAGAAAAGTTCAACCAGATATGACAGTCTTTTAAGAGGTTAACTAATCTGTTTTACACAAATTTCAATCCTATAGTCCTCTAACTAAGTTCGAATGATATTTTAATGATCAGGGTTCTTCCCAGTGGAGTCTTAAGGTCTGTTGGGATTGTGGAGTCGCCAAGTGGAATTTTTTAGCTCCTAAGGAGGTAAAAGGTTTTATGGTCCACCACCATGTTTATTGAATTCCAATCTGAAATATTTTTTGGGGTTTTCTAAGTTATTTTTCTGTTGTATGGTTTCTAAGAGTGTCCTAGATTTGTTTCAAAACTTAGCTACGGCTATGAGACAAAGACAGTCTACTCTTATAGCTAAGCCAACTAATCTTCCAAGGTTAGATAAACTCTTATGAGAATCCTAGGGTTTCGCCTAGTTTGTCACTGATTCAAACAAGTTTTTATCATGATTACCATCGCTTAGTAGTGCTTGAAAAGGCTTCTTTTTACTTACTGCAAAATATTCTTGAACCAAGGGTCTTCTGAGGTCTTAAAGGTATTTAGGCCGAAAAAACACTCAAAGTCCCCAGCGGAGTCGCTAGAAATGTTAGGAATCTGTAATTAGAAAGATTGGCAAAGTCCAAGCACAGAAAAAACATCATTTCAACCACTTTGGGATTCTAGGATCTAGCCCTCCTGCATCTGGAGAAGGATCTCTCCAATAAGTACAAAGATGGATTTGTCTGTGAAGTTTTGGGTAATGATGTTAGGCTAGTTATGAAGGTCGAGGGTTTTGTTTTGTTTTGGATGGTTGAGAATGATTATTATTTGAGGTGGAAAGTCCTATACATAAAGAGTTCCAAAGGTGAGAATTTGCAAGCAAATAGAACAATATTTGGCCAAAAAGATAGGAAATTACAGGTTTTAGTCCATTGGGCTATGGAGTCATAATAGGGTTTAATTGAAACAAAAATGGGCAAGAGTGGTCCATGGGGCAAGTCATCTATGTCTAAGGATCTCTCTAAAGTTTGATTTATGGAATGAAATGGTACATAAAGAAGGGGAATTTCAACAAATAAAGAACAAAGAGAAGCCCAGGATCTGGTAAGTACTTTTAAACTAGCCAGCCTTTGAAACACACTTAAGAAAAACATAAAAGTAAACTAGGATCTGGTAAGTACTTTCAAACTAGCCAGCCTTTGATACACTTTTAATAGAAAACATTTAAAAACAAAGGGAAACTTGAAGGCAACTTTTGGAGAATAAACTAGCGGGCCCGGCTCACCACAAATCCTCTCCTAGCTCTGCTTTCCTTGGTAAATTTCAAGACAAACAAAAAGATAACAAAGAATGGTCTAAGATCTGGTAAGTACTTTGAAACTATCTAGCTTTTAACACATTCCAAGGGAAACTTGCAGACAGTCTTTTGGGATAAAACTAGGACCAGGGCACACCATATCTTCCTTAGTTCATCTCTACTTGACATGAAATGAAAATAACATTCAAGAAAAATATTTAGCTAAGACAGGAGGACGAGGGAATGCCAGCATTCCTACTGCTTAAACTGAATTAAATCATTCCTAAATAACACAATTTGGAAGAAAACATACAGATAAAGATTTTCAGTCAGAGAAGGGTACTGATATACAGTAGGTCCTAACTCTATGCATGATGTTCTTTATAAGAGAATATGAAAAAAGTGAAAACAGAGGTAAAATAACAATTCACAATAAGAAATAGCATCACCGTCGACATAGACCAGGATCTCATAAATCAGCTTGTATTGATGCTCCAAACCAGTTATAGCTTTAAGTCCAATGCTTTAGTTTGGAAATCATCTACACTTCCCAGACTAACTTATCTATCACAAGCAGAGCTCCAAGAGCTAGTGAACACTATTTACAAGTAGAAGTCTCAAGCTCATGTATATTTCAAAGTTCAGCAACCAACATTTTCTCATCTTCTACTGCAGTATTTATAGAAGGATGAGGAGGTGGGAGAGGATAAAATATCTCCCAAGATAATTAATACAGATTAATGACTTCTCAGCCTTTGAGGGGCTTGATGGAGAATTTTACAGGTGTTCTATCTGTATTAATGTTTTACATTTAAGATTCAAGCTCGGTGAGAGCTCTTATTGACTTTTGAGGCTTTGTGTCACGTTGGAGTAACTCTGCAGATATTTAATCATTAAGTTCTTTGGCAGAATTAACTCTCTGGCTGCGCTAAGGCAAATATCTGATTTTGATCAATAACTCCGGCCTCTGTTTGAATGCTTTGAGGCATAGGTGGCTTTGTGGTAGCTGGGAGGAATCAATTTTCCTCAAATGTGGCGGTGGAGGGATTTTTTTCTGATAGATCTTTTGATTTACCTTTAATTCTGTTTTAATTTGGAGGATTAGGCTTTTGATAATAAATTTTATCCGTAATCCCCCAAATTATCTTCAATCTTCTGTTCTATTGTGTTTTGTCTTCGACACTGATACTCTTTTAATTTGATTTAAATAACATTGTGTCTTGTTTATGTGCAGGCCGCGCAGGGCTCATAAGGCATCAATTCCTCATGAAACATTGACGAGACGTGTAATAGAGCCCTCGAATGGTTTCCTTTTATGAATCAAAGGCATGGGAATCATCATTCCCGACCTTCGGCTTTTTCTTTAATATGATGAAAAACCATCAATCACCTGCAAAACACGAAACCAATTAAAAAATCCTGTGTTTTGGGTTAAACTGATTCAGAGGTCGTGGGAAGAAGCGTGGTCGTTGGATGGCATCATCCAACGGTGGAGAACTGCATAGAAGAGGTTAAAAAAAAAGGAGAGTGGAGGGATAATTAAGTCAGAGCCGTTGATTGATGAGTGATCAAGAAGATCAATGGTCGGGATAAGCAGCAGACTAATAATGTGAAGGATTCACATTATTCGGATTTAATAAGAGAATGCGAAAAAATAAGGTTAAACCTTTGGCGAGGGTGGAGGGCGATGAAGTAAAGCGGGAATGATCTGGGACCATCTGATCTAGACACGTGGACGGTCCAGATCCAATTAGAGGATCGCAATCGGTGGGGCAATGAACTTTGGAGTGCGACAGAGTGATTAGTTATGGGCCGTCGATCTGTGGATCAGATCGACACCCGGGAAAGAATCGGGAGATGTTAATCGGAGGAGGCATTATGTCAAATGCACTCAATGAAAAACTTGCGATGAGATTTGGCAGTGATCGTTGATTGGACTAAGATCAACAGTCGATAACATTTGAAGACTTGCATTGGTGAAAAAAGCTTATAGCATGAAAAACCCAAAAATTTAATATAAAACAAAGGTTTTATCGGGCGGGATGTATACACATGAAATGGTTGGCGCCCGTCTGCGGGGCCATGGATTATATGGAATGCGATAGGCCCGGGGCTTTATATATGTGAGGGCCAATCGCATCGGAACTGTCGGGCCCGGTCTTTTAATCTAACCATTTGAAACTTGCGATGCGATTAGTGCCTTTGGACCCTTAACACTTGGTCCTGGGTGAAAGTTATATGGAGTAAAAAGTGGAGGGCAGGGTTTATACATATGGGACCCAATCGGCATCGGAGGTTTCAAGGTTCACACACAAAAAGACTTGTGATTGCTCAGAAGTTCCGATGTGATAATCACTCGATGGGTTTAGCACCTGGTTCTTAGGGCGCGGACATGTGTGGGGAAGTGGTTAGGACTTAGCCCAAGGGGGCTTAAGTCTGTTATACAGAAAGGCATTTTTTATGGATTTTCAATGGTTTTCAAGAGGATTTGAGGGTTTCGGCAGAGTTCAAAAAGGATTTTTAAACTCTATGAAGGGGATTTTATGAAAGGTGAAGAGGGAAAAATGAAAAATAGAGGAATTTATGGGAGTGAAAGGGGTAAAAAATGAAGGTTAGTTTTGAAGTGGAAGTAGGGGAAAATGGTGTTTGTAGTAGTATTTTGTCTTTGAAAACAACAGAATTTCTAAGCTTTGAAATGGGAACAACAATGAAGATTTGGACAGAGGAGACGATGTCTTCAAGAGTTAACACTTTTTAGCCGTAAAATTTGTTCCTTGAAGACTCCAAAAATGTTTTATCCACCATTTGATATGACAAATTTTATAGGTGGCTAACATAACCAAATAAAAATCGCACCCTAGGATCAGGATAAGAGCACCTTTACTTGTCGATGGGGAACATTCACTTACCGAGTGCTTCCTTTTGGAATTTGTAATGTGTGAGCTACCTTTCAAATGCCAATTTTGGCTATATTTTCCGACTTTGAGTGTGTGGAGGTTTATATGCATGATTTTTCGGTATTTGGTGATTCTTTATAAGAAGCCCTTAAGAGCTTAGAAAAATTTATTTTTCGTTGCCAAGAAGCTCGCCTTGATTTAAGTGTAAGAAATGCAGATTAATGTGCAAAGAAGGGGTGGTGCTTGGCCATGTAATCTTTGCCAAACGTATCCAGGTATACCCAGCCAAAATAGAAATTATTTTACGTCTTCATGCACCCAAAACACAAAGGGAAGTGAGAGGTTTCCTGTGACACGTGGGCTATTATTAGAGATTCATTGAAAATTTTTCTAGGATAGCCACCCCTCTTTTTCGATTATTGGCTAAGGATAGTGATTTCTCTTGGTATAAAGCTTGCCAACAAGTTTTTGAGGGACTAAAGGAAAAATTAGTATATGCACTAGTCCTGAGAGGGCCTAATTGGTCACTTCCATTTCATATTTCCTTAGATGCCTCAGACACTGCTATTGGTGCAGTTTTAGGATAGGAATAAAATCAACAATCCTATGTTATTTACTACATCAGTAAAAAAAATTCACCTGGTGAATTGAATTATACAGTGACTGAGAAGGAGTTTCTAGCTGTGATATTTTCCATTAACAAATTCAGACACTACATTACAGGCTATGAATTTCTTATGCATACAGATCATTCTGCCATAAAATAATTAATGAAAAAACCTTTAACTAGTGGTAGATTGACTATGTGGTTTCTTTTATTAGATGAGTTTAATGTTACAATTATTGATAGAAGAGGAAAGTCAAATGTTGTAGCTGATTATCTTTATAAATTGAATAATCCTGGTGAAATCATTCTTATAGATGATTATTTTCGTGATGAACATATTTTTGTTGTATCAAAAAATTCCCCATGGTTTGTTGATATAGATAATTATTTAGTCACAGGAAAAACACCACCTCATCTTTCCACTCAAGAGAGGAAAAATATTATTCAGAAAATTGCTTCATATTCCTGGATTCAAGGAGACCTCTTTTACATAGGACCTCATCTTATTATCCATATATGTGTGAGAGAGGAAGAAGTGTTTTATATTTTAAAATATTCCCATGATGAACCTTGTGGGGGCCATTTCGCTGATAGGAGAACTACATATAAAATTTGCAGCGCTTGCTATTTTTGGCCTTCCTTATTTAAGGATGCTAAAAAATATGTCAAACACTATGACAATTTTCATTGAATGGGTCAACCTAGCCAAGATAGTGAAATGCCTTTGTGTCCTCAAGTCATGATTGAACCCTTTGAAAAATGGGCCATTGATTTTGTAGTACCTATAGCATTGACATATTTAAATAAAATACATATCTTAGTTTGTGCATATTTTGTAACCAAATTTGTAGAAGCTAGAGTTGTTTATTTTGCTATTGGAAGAGTTTTTATTGATTTCTTATTTGCTGAGATTTTTACTAGATTTGGTGTTCCAAGAGAAATTTTTATTGGCAATGGGCCTCAGTTTGTTTCTAATATGGTAAAATTTATTATGGATCAATATCAAATTCGGCACATAAAGTCAACTCCATACCAGTGATGGGCAAATGGCCATGTAGAACCTACCAATAAGGTGATCGATTCCATTCTTATCAAGACAATGAATCTTCATGAGAAATATTGGGTGAAAAAATTTCCTGAGACCTTATGGGCTTACAAAACTACTTCGAGGCATAGCACAGGTCATAAACATTATGAACTAGTGTACAGGAAGTAGGTATTACTACCAATTGAATTCCAGATTAAGACACTTAGAATTGCAGTCCAATTGGGATTGGATCTCTTGGAAGCACAACAATAACATCTATTATATCTAATTGAGATTGATGAGTTTGGAAGGGATTTTTTTCAACAAAATGTGTTAATGCAGCAACAACGTAGGAAATGGCACGAAAAGATGATAAAAAATAAGCAGTTCCAACCAGGTGATTGGGTACTCCTTTATGATTCCAGATTCAAACATTTGAAAGGAAAATTTTGCACACACCCGATGGGACTATATGAATTAGACAAAGTTTTTCGAGAATGGAGTAGTGAAATTCGAGACCATTGATGGACAAACAAAAGTTTTTCTAGTGAGTGGGCATAGACTTAAAGTATATTTTCATCCCACCACTAAAGAAAACTTCACACAACAAGTACAGCAACAATCGGAATTAAAAATGGTAGGTGGTGATTCCAACCTACTGTGCATCTGATTTCTCTTTTCCAATAAAAGCACAAAATGAAAAAAAAAATAGAAAAGGAAAAACTAAAAACCAGAAAAAAAAAATTTTAAAAAAAAATAAAAAAAAAAATAACAAATTAAAAAACAATATCTACTTATGACTTTGAAAATCAGCTTGTTGATATGGTCATGGAAATATTTTCCTGAAAATCATATTTCTAGAGGGTGGATCAATTTTTTTAATAAAAATGGATGTCACTTGATTATTATAAATGATTATTTTCATTGAGAAGAAACAAGTTTGTGTAAAATGTTTCTGGTGACAAGAGAATGACTGGCAGAAGTGAGCCCTTATCCAAGTTTAGGACAATTGACATGGCACATTTTGTACAAGTGACAGACAAATCCTGCTGGAGTTAATTGATCTGAGGTACAAAATTATTTGGAAGAGAAATCAAAGGTAAAAATGTTTGCTTTCTTCTTGTTCCCTTTTCATAATTTTCCCTCTATTTCGTCTCTTGTCCTAGTTGGAATTTCCCTCCTATTCTTCACAAAGTTCCATATCCCAATTTCTTTTTTCCCTCTTTTCCCTGAAGAAAATTTTCCCATTCCCCTTTTCTTATATCCCCCTCGTGGTTTATCTCATTCTAAGTGCCCTTAATAATTTCCTTCCTTTTCTAAATTTTTTTTCCCCTATCCAGCTTATTTCCTTCCATCATAAACGTTTGCAGATTTGATGAGTTTTTGGAAACCCTACCTATTCATATCAAGAGAGAACAATGACACATGAAAAATAGCGATAGAATAAAATCCTTCAAAATTCTGTAATTTATTGAATTCAACCTGTGTATAACAGAGACATTTTATTTTGAAAGAATCCTTCATGCAGTGGAGGAACCAAAGTATTCTAGTGCAGGAATATATGTTTCAGTACATGAAAATTGGGTTTGGTGCATGAACCTTGTGATAGTACATGAACCCTATTGTAATCATAAATTTTAATGTGACGACTATAAACTCTATTTAGAAATATGATGGCAATTTTTTTAAGAGACGCGACTGTTGTATTTTTTTTATTTAATTTAAATTACTTATCTTTGCCAATAGGGATAAATATTTTAAGTGCAGGGATATCATCTGTCTACCTCACCTTATCATAACAAAGCACTACCATATTCCAATCTGAATCACGATGAGATCAGGAACATGTGTAAAGGATTTCTTCCCAAAAATTTATCATATGTGAACCATATACTTCTTGAAATTTAAATATCGTAGTCGCTGCCTTTAGCCATCATTACCCGCTTGCCTTGAAATCAACCTGAATCATCAATATTTCCAATCATAATTCTCATTTACAGGTTGGTATTCATTTTAATTACTAGCATTAGTGTATAGGATGTTGGGATTGTGGATTAAGGCACGAATGTATGCAATTCAAAATTTGCTAAGTGTAGAGACTGTAGAGCGCACCCTCATAATTGTGAAACTTTTCTGTTAAGAAACGTCTTCTTTTGGGGTTTTGCAGGAGAGTGGAGTAGTGTAACCCTTAAACGTAATGGTGCTAGTTCGCATTGAACCATGTTTTGTGAAGGAACTGGAAGGATTGATATAACATGAGGGAAGTCTTCCCTTATTGCAAGAAACATGGTTTCTTTCCTTCCTACTCAAATTGGATGGTTACAACTCTGTTGTAGCTCTGGAGTTTATGCGCACCTTCGATGAGAGTGAAGCCATGGTTGGCTCTTTAGAGTTTCAAGTGACGGAGTATTCTATCTCTCGTGCCACTAGGTTACTAGCCACGGGTGAGAAATGGTTTAACAAGGGTGAACTAGAAAAGGGTGTGTGGCATTGTTTTATGCTTGAAGAAGACCATATTGTGGATTAGAAAATTGGGTTGTAGAGGAGTGTGATGGTGGATAAATGGAAGTATTTAATTTACATCCTCCATAAGTTCCTCACTTTTGAAGGGAGGTGCTCATTAACCTATCTCTACCACATCCGACTCCTGCTACATTTTGAGTCAGGTAAATTAATCAATTTCCCTCACTTTTTATTGAAAAGTTTAGACAAGATGTCCAAAAGCGTTCATAAGAGCTAGAAAGATCATATATGATTTAAATTGTTCCATTATAGCTTGATTAAAATTCTGGTTAAAAACGAGTTGGAGAATAAAAGCATGACATGGGAAACGTTTTTGAAGATATTCCAGGGTGGAAGTACTGTGAAACAACCTCGTGGTAAAATTCAACCACAACAAGGAAGAAGAAATATCATTGAGCAAAAATCCAGTCAGCAATAGGGGAAGAAGCTGCCACCTTTAAAAGGTGGCAACGGTGGAAAAATTAAAAGTGACAAACCTCAGTGCAAGAAGTGGAAACGTAAGGAGAAGGAGAAAAACAAAGAACAAAGGGGAATTGAGAAGCCTGGACCTTCCCGAAGGGTTACATGAGGTTCATTGAAAATATGACATGTTTCTTTGGGTAAAGAGTCGGTCATGACAACTACTACAGTGGAAATCGAGGACTTTGAGGAGTGTGTTCCTCCAGGAAACCCTCATGTGGAGAACCCTCTAGAAGACTTGATAGTGCAAAACAACCTTTGCATGTTAGCAGAAATTGCAGCTTTGGGTACTTCAATCTTTAGTCTAGGTTATTTAGAGGAGGAAGATGGCATTCCTATGTCATCTCTGATGAAGGAAGTCAAGAAGAAAAGATGTCTCGCACATAGGACATGGAGGCAAACGTAACAAAATACTTGACAGTAGAAGAGCGTGAGGATACTATTCCTTTGAATTTTGAGACAGAAGAGTTGGAGAAGGAAATAGGAAATATTGACACCTTTCCTATTTCCTAAAGGAGAAAACCAATAATTAATACACACAAAATTGATACACATGACATGATTACCATGAAATTAGTGAGTGGTATTTAAAACTTTTCGACTAGCGACTCGCCTAAAATAACTTCACATGCACACACACACTCTAAATTTGACTTTTCCCAAACTATAAATTAACTCAAACTCACTCGACTTAACTCAGTTAATTTACTCTCCTAAATTTATCCAACTCCTCCTACGAGAGTAGTTAGGTTATTTTAACACTCCCACTTAATTACGACTGTGTCACTCAACATAACTCAAACATGACTCAACTATGTCTGCTAGGCTTACAATAGAAATTCACTCAATTATCACTCAAACATGCATGCTTGTCAATGTCTCAGCTAGGCTTACAATGACTCAAAACTTTTACAATTTTGCATTTTTTTTTCTTTCCTTCGAGATTCTATATCCTCGAAATTGCTTCATTCTCTATTGCACTTTCTTGTTGTAGGATGCATATTTCTTTACTTTCTATTGCTGCAATTTTTCTTTGAATTTTATTGAATTTGTGCTGAAAAATAATTTGATTCTTTACTTCTACACCTTCCTCTTCAAATATTCATTCAACTGTGGACTTTTTCCACAACATTGCATCTTCAAACTGTCTTCTTCAGTTTTTTGCTTGTGCTTCATATTCCTGTATTTCATTCTACCATATTTCTTGATCGCATAGTATTATCTCTTCTTGACTCCATTGTGGAAAAATGGTTTTAATGCATTCTTCCTTGTTTTCATAATCTTCCATATCATTCTCTTCATTCTCATCATCATGTGTTGTTGCTTTCTTCTTGTAATTTTCACACTCAAGATCATTATTCATTATTTCATTCAATTCTTTTATTCTAGTTGTTGCTTTAAGACTCGCATCAATTTGTTCAATTGGCCTTTGAACCCATTCTTCAATGAGCTTCAAATCTGCATCAAACTTATTAACGACCTTGATTTAACATATGCTCCCATGCTATTTTGATCACTTGCATATTAAAAAACAATGTTAAAAATATCTTTATTATGCTCTTCATTGAAAGCTTCCTGCTCTACCTCTTCCTTATATGCATTCTTTTCAACTGCATGGAGGTTATCTTCCACTGTTATGTTGTTAGTGGATATTATCATCAAAAACTCTTCAATCACTTTATCCTCTACTTGATCATCAAATACTTCTAGGTCATTAACTGCTTCATGAGGAGTTCCAATTGCTTCATATCTTGCTGCTACAAAGGCAGCTTCACCCTTCAATGCTTCATCAAACATAACGCTTACCATATTACCATAATTAATCCTTGTTTTAAAAAAGAAACCACACATAACATCAACATAATCTTCATACACCCTATGGTGGTTTATCTGAGCAGGCATGTGCTCATTGTCAGTTTCATTGAAAATTTCAACTTCACCAAATCCATCAACTGTCGCTTGATTCACCAATGAACATCTCACTTTGCAATCATCATCCACATTTGTTTCATCACAGTGGGATTCACCATCATCCGCACCATCCACAATACAATGGAGTGCTTGAGCATTGATATTCTCTTGCTCTTCTTCACATATAGAGCTTCAACTTCTCTCTTTGCAATCCTTGTTGCATCTTCTTTATCCATATGCATGCTTTCATAATGGGTTTCAATTTTATAGTCTCCATGACCATATTCCAATTTTGAGTAGGATTCTCCAAGCTTTGTTGTCCTCTCAGAGTCTTGCTCGTCCACTCTCAGATTTACCACTGACTCAACAAACTGTGACACATCTTGTTGCTACATGTCACTCCCCTTTGCACGAAATTATTCTTTCAAGATCTTCCATGCTTCCTTCGAAGTTGTAGCTTTTGCTACATTGCACATAATTGTTTCATCCATTGCTTGCTAAATAAAACTCAAAGCTAGGACATCATTAAAATTAGGAGGTGGTAGCAAATCCACGCTACATCAATCAACCTCGATTCCATCTTTGTCTTCTGCTAGACTTCTCAGTTCCTTGGTTGCGGCCTGAACCTCCCTAAAAACTGCAAAAATATTTGCCTCTTCTTTTTGATCCTTTTTCTTAGTCTTCTTCATTCGTGCTTTGCGACCCATGACTGTTGTCATTCCACTGTCTTATAGCTGCTTGTATGATTGCAATAAGCCATCTTCCATATCACCACGAAAAAAATATGATTTTTCATATGCGCCCATGTAAGACACAATCTTCATCCAAAAACATATCATGCTTGACAAAACACCAAAATATTTTTATAGACTAATAAACTTTTGCAAAACACTACATTCTCTTGCGAGTAAAAACTCTCAAAACTACAAAATCCTACCTCAAATAAAACCTTTTTTAATACAATGCACCCTTTTCCTTTTACCATATGAAAGGAAAAAAAAAAAAAAACTTATTTTCACACCTCTAACCAAAAAACACTTTTTTAATCTCTTAACAAAGCCCTCTTATAAATCATTTTATAATAAACTCTTTCTAAAGACTTTATTATAATATTTCAAAAAGCTCATTTTAAAATATTTCTCCACCTTCACGTTATAACCATCACGTCGTTTTGGAACCTCTCATCCATAATCTTCACGTTACCTTATTTTTTAACTCTCGGCTTCGTTCCTTTTTTATGACTATTCAACACTAATGCTCTTCACGTGCTAACTGTTTCGTGCTAAGGCTCCCCACGATGCTAATGTTCCGCGTTAGTGCCCTAACGCGTGGAAAAAAATACAGAACCCGCGTGCTTCGGAAATTTCCCACATGTAAGCCTACTGTTGTTGAGCCCTGGTGAACGCTCTATGTACAACTTGCAAGGTCTGTTGTAGTTCAACTAAGAAGAGAAAAACAACTCTTCGTTTTCCGTGGTTTTTTTGTAACCTCGTTCTGATCTTTATGACTTTGGCAGATAGGAAAAACCCAATAATTAACACACAAAAACAATGAGGGGGTATTTAAACATTTTAAAACATTTTAGCCAACACTTCATGCCACCGGAGTAATTAGCTTAGCTTATTTTAACATTTAAATCTAGTGTACTAGCATCAAATTTTTTATTTTTTATTGCTAAAAATACAATAAAAAAAAGATCATGCTCTATGCTCTATTTGGATATCACGATTATATTATTAAGTAATGCTGATAATATGTGGAAAATAATATTAATTAACATATGAAAATTAAAATAAGATTGTATGATTGATTATTATTGTTGATGGTATAAGTTTATTGATATTAATAATAATATTAATGGGTATATGGTAATTGACCTTTGTAATAAAAATTATGATTAATTATTATTATTATTTATATTTAAATTATAATAAATTTATTATTATTATTATTAATATATGATTAATTATAAGTTATTACAATTAATTAAAATTAAATATAATTAACTAAACATTTTAGTTTAAATTTTGAACGTAGTGATTTAAAAATAGTTGCTGCATATAGGACAAATTTTAAGCATTATCTTTCTCCTTTCGGTCGGTCAAAGGAGTGGTGGCGGGATGAATTCGGTGGACTCAGGTTCCGATGCCTCGTCATTGGACCGCACACTTTATCCCATTCCTCATCTTTATCGCATATGGAAGTGGAAACCGGAAAATTATGCATATCATCAATACATTTTTTTGGTTTTTTTAATATAAATGCGGCTTAAGTCCTTTTAATAATTTCAATCTCGTGCATTTCAACGGATTAAAAAAATTATTTGCTTATCTTTGGTTTTATGTAAACCTTTACTTGCTTTAAAAATTCCTCACTGCGGTTATTTTATGCAATTGTTTTATCGTAGCTTCAATCTTACTAGTCCCTGCCCCTTCGCTGAGGGACTCTTGTAATCGGTTTTCTTGCTTTTCATTAAATTTATACGCAAACTAAAATTAATTAAGTTAGTGTTGTGGACTTATATTCTATAAAGTGTTAAATCACCGTTTACTCAGGTAATGAATTTTACTGTGTCTTTATTTCAATCAATAAGAATTTTAGAGGTCTTATTTGGCCTCATATCGAGGCAAAATGTTAGAAAAATGTAAGAAAACTTAGAGTAAGTTTAAAGTGATAGATATAGTTTGGGATTTACTCGACTAATGCTAACATTAATGGTTAACATTTTATGTTTAAAATTGAAAACATATATTTGCATAGCGATCTCATTGTATGCATGCTAGACACTTGTTTTTGAAAATATGTGGCGTGTGGCGCCTTCTCCATGAAGGAGTAATTCACCTCTTAACGAGGATAAACATTATTTTTACAAAACTCGGGACATTATTTCATTTTCTTGACATCCGGATGAATGGCTGTAGGAAAACCGCCATGAACACTGTTCTCAGAGACGTTCGCAAGCTCGGTAGCTCACAACACAGGCTTTGACTTGTAAGTTGTAAAATGTGTTCTAGTGGTTTCTAAGAAGGAAACAGCGGTGTCTTGGCAATAAGAATCGAATTTTATCAAATTCTTTTGTTCTCTCACCTGTATGGTGGTTGGCTAGCTGCAAGGCAGCTAGTTCAGATGCTGTGAATCTTGATCATCTTTTATTTATGTAAAGTAGTCTTAGAAGCAACAGATTTATTGCTGCAAGGTAGCTAGTTCAGATGCTGTGAATCATGATCTCTTTTATTTATGCAAATTAGTCTCAGAAGCAACATATTTATTTTCTTCTCGGAAAATTAGTCTCAGGAGCAACAAAAACAAATTTCTTTTCTTCTCGGCAATAGTCTCAACAGCAACAGCAACAGATTTTTTTTCTTCTCGACAATAGTCTCAGCAGCAACAATAACATATTTCTTCTCTGCAATAATAACCATATTTGTTCTAGATTTCTTCTCTGCAATTCTTAGAATTGTTGGCCTTCCCTTTTTTTTCTCTTGCAGATTTCAGTTGTGGTGGGATGGCATTTTATTTTGGATCAAAGCCATGCATGATAGCTGCTCAACAAAAGAAGCCCTGCAGAGAGCGAAATCCAAATTCAAATAGCTCAGAAAATTATGAAACCTAACAACCTTGTGCTAGACCCTTTCTCGAATCCTGTTGACAATAATTGGTACGAGGTAAGGAATTATTTATTTATACTCTTCCCCTTCAGCGGGAATTTTTTATTTTCCTAAAGCCAAAAAATTACCCTTCATGATATTACAGTCCTGCATCTTTGAGGCAACCTAATACCTTGTTCCAGGAAGCTCTCTGATAATTCGTGAGTTGCCTAGAACAAGGTATTAGGTTTCCTCAAAGATGCAGGACATGCAAAACTATAATATCATGAATGTAATAAGATGGACTATAATATCAAGAGATTTAATGTTGCATTTTACCAGAGAGACGGTGGTTGTGTGGGACGTAGGCTGGAGATGTAGGAGATTATCTAGAAATTTGCATGGGCTTCAGATCGACAACACAGACTGGACCCTAGTACAAGCTACAAAATTCTGTCAATTTGAGCATCAATAATGAAAGGCTGCGATCCACTCTGTGTTTTGCGAAAGTTGTTGAAAGCCATGCTCCATAGATTTGACTACAATGGATGAATTCCCATTGATGTCGTGGTTTGAATACAACAATCAAAGATTATTGACCACTACAAAAAGTAATGAAAAAAATTGGTGCCAAGATGAACCCTGGAACCCTCGCTATGAACAAGAGATCTGATAGCCAACGGGAGAATGCAGGCATAATTTAGAACCATCACCTGTTTTCTGGCTAAATGAATTGGTTGGGCATAATTCTGCAAATGGTCTGAAAGGAAAAAGGCTTTCTTTCAAGCAAGCAATCCAAAAGCATGAAGGGGACGGAGACAACCAGCATGCATGCAAGAAAATTGATTGGTCTCAGAAAGGAAAAAGTCTTTCTTTCAAGCAAGCAACCGAAAAGCGTGAAGGGCTCGAAGACAGCCAACATGCAAGAAAGAAAATTGATAAGTCTTAGAAATGAAACAACAGAAAGTGACAATGTCAGAAATCTCAAAATGGGTAAAACGAACAGAAAGACATGGTAACAGGATCAACCGTGATTGATAAACCCTACTCATGAATCAAAGTAATTAACCCTACTCATGAATCAAAGTAATTAAGTAATTAAAACATAATGGAAGGCAATAGGTAGTTACCTCATGGAGAACCCAGAGAGGACATTGCCACTGCCAATCCAGAGAATCGTATTAGTTCCATTCTTCTAGTAGCGGTAGGTCAGTATGAGCCAAGGAGAAATTAATTCTAATTTTAGAGATAAGCAAAAGAAAGTTTACATGAACCCTCGTTAATCCGGACCATGTGGGTGGCTGTCCTGAAGAGAAGATGGGTTTATGCCCACTTTGAGCTAGCGATTTCGCCCTTTACTGGTAGATTTTTGTGTTTTTTTATCTTTGATCGTCAAACTGTGAATCAAACTGCTTCAGTATTACCCATGTGACATTCTTAAATTCAGGAAAGGAATGATACTGTGGGCTGAAGGGACTACTACCAACTCAGATGCACCAGACTACACAAATCAGTAGTATATTATATAAGTAAGAGCCTCACTCAACCTGAGTTAAGGTACGATCATGTTTAAAAACTGGCCTTGGCGCTTGCTCGAACATGATTTAGACCTGTCGCTACCACTACCCTATACAACTTTGATGTTACCACGTTATTTTGTGCACTCATTGTTGGTTAGCTTTCAATAGCTATTAACATGATTTTAGGCTTGTTATTGCCACTACTCTATACAACTTTGATGTTGTCACATTTTTTTGTGCATGTATTTTTGGTTAGCTTTCAATAGCTATTAACATTATTTTAGACCTGCCGCTGCCGCTACTCTATACAACTTTGATGTTGCCACGTTGTTTTGTGCATGTATTGTTGCTTTCAATAGCTATTAACATGATTTTAGACCTACCGATGTCACTGCCATATACAACTTTGATGCTGCCACGTTGTTTTGTGCATGCATTGTTGGTTCTTGTTATGAGTTGTTTGCATGGAGTAATATTTTTGTTTGCACATTTTCTTTAAATTGTATCATCGGTTTGAGTATAAGTTTCTATTTATTATTTAGCAAATGTATGTAGAGGAATAATTTTCTATGCTTCTTTTGATTTTTAGTTCTCGTCATGGTCAGGCTCAGGCTCATGCAAGAAAAAAAAAATACAAGATTTTTAGTTACATAATTTTGTATTAAATTATTAAATTTAAATTTTCTATTATACATACAAATTTATTATTCAAGGTGCAAGCACGGGTTTTGGAAATCTGTCGAAAGATTCAAGTAACTCATTCACTAGTTTCTCGTTTCCCTAGAAGACAACATAAGGAAGAGATACATTTGCATACATGATAGCTCCATCAATTTCTTGTTTATAAAATGTCCCATGTTTCTATTGGACTCTACCCTCATCATCTGCATAAATTTTCTTTTTTTAAATAGAGATGTTTTATTAGCCTTCCAATTTCATAACGTCCATTGCCTCTTGGCAGGGACTTGCTGCTCTACAGCGATTCTTGTTTCATTTTAGTAGTTTTAATTTTCTTAAATGTTTAAAAGGCAAAAATGTTTCTTTACTTTATAAAGAACTTTTACCTTAATGAAGTTATTCACTTTAAATCTTCATATTTCATGATGATTAATTGTCATAATCAATGGTAGTTTGCATTGATGGACCTTTTGAAATCTTTTGAGAGTGGTCACAAATTATGTGAAAGTAATGAAATTATTCACTTTAAATCTTCATATTTTATGATAATTAATTTTCATAATAAATGTAAATTAATTGTCATAATAATTGTAAGTTTGCATTGATGGATTTTTTTTAGAGTTGTAAACAATTTACAAAAAATTATGTCTAAACATTTTTGAGAGTTTCAATTCAATATTTCTAAATCTTCTTATTTTTTAATTTAACAAGATTGTTTAGTCTTTATCATTATAGATCAGATTTTTATCTCATAAAAAATTATACAAAATATTGGTTTGAAATATTATTTTTACATTTAATATTTATAAATTTTAATTTTTTAATTTTTAATTTTTACTTAATTTTTAATTTTTAATTGAGTATGTAAGAGATGTTGTTTTGTCCTATTTTATGTAAACATTTTGACTCAGTGAAAATAAAATAAAATAAAAATAACACTATGTTGTAATAAAAATTCTAAGCTAATTTTTTTAATCAATTTTTATTGGGTAGTTAAGGTAGATTTGAAATAGAAATAAAAATAAAAATAAAAATAAAAATAGGCATATGTTAAAATAAAAATTCTATGTTATTGTTTTTTTAATTAATTTTTGTTTGGTAGTTAAGAGATTGTCCATGGTATTCATGTGGAATATAGGGGAAAATTAACTAGCCTAGATCCATCTAAGATTATCTAAATCATAACATAAACCATGTTAATTACTCTAACAACGTCCATACGTTCAGGAAGAAACGCAACCATACGTTCAGGAGAAACGCAACCACGTCCAAAAGTTCTCCTTGTCGTTATATCGAATCACAGCTTGTTTGTTATGAAAGCAATACAAGTGCCCCCACGCAGCTAAGCACGACCCTGGACATCCCCCGATACTTAACATATTCTCTACCCTCTTCCAAATATGTTTATCAGGGTCAAATACTTCCGCACTTTTATCTAAACGAGCAGGCGAGTCTGTGGAATACCCGCTTATCACAGTGAATTTCCCATCCAAACAGACTCCCTGGCATCGATCTCGTTCTTTGCTCATGGGAGGTAGAATCTCCCACTTGTCTTGCTTAACGTCATAAATCTCTGCAGTCCGCAGAGGGCTTATATTCTATCGTGTCCTCCAGCGACGTAGACAAACCCACCGGGAGAAACAGAGCAGGCAAAGAAGGATCGAAACGTGGGCATATCTGCTCCGCGCCGCCAAGCGCAGGACGTGAAGTCATAGACAAAGACACAGTTAATTGTCTCCCAGCGGGAGGGATGCCATCCGCCAATCATAACCAGTCTCTGATCCACGCAAATAAACTGACTGAAGAGGGGAATCCCATCGGGAAATTGGGGAATTGGAGGAAGCCAATCCCAGGTTCCTTGCAGAGGGTCATAAAGAGTTATCCCCTGAGGGGGTGCCCCCTCCCTGCTCTTCCCAGTCAACATCCCTTGAGGAATAGCCTGAATCATGCATATCAATTGCTCACTAGTCCCAGAGATCTTTCTGTCTTCATAAAACCGAGGGCTACACAGCATATCCTCCCAGCGTCTGCACACAGCTTTGAGGTTATCATGTGACTTGTAAGGCACTCTGAGCAAGCACTGTCGACCGAGGTCGTCTGGAATATTAGGAATAATCTCCATTAATCCAACTACAGAATCCTCAAGTTTCTCCAAATTAAACATAAGCCACTGAACATTTAAATGAATGAGCCTCTAAACCGTTCGATTATGCCGGAGAAGGGTTGGGCAAATATACACAGACCACCATGAAATCTTGCGGTAAGAAGAGCTTTTTTTAAATGGCCAGACGAATAAGAAACGTGAAAATGGAGGACTTGGGTGAATAAACAGAGAGCTTGCGTAACCGCGATATAGAAGGGACAGGCCATTATCGTGACAGTTAATTTTCCGAGTTTAAAATCTTCAGGCAAAGCTTGTAGACGAAGTATTAATAAACAATGCAGTAGAATAATGAGCCAACGAATTGTAGCTTGTAGACGAAGTATTAATAAACAACGCACTAGAATAACGAGCCAACAAATTGCCCCCCACAAATTGTTTTAATCTTAGTTCCTAGTCATTTGCTATCGGAATTGCCTATTCATTTGCCATGGGTGTTGCCAAGCCGCAACGGACTTTAGGTCAAATCTTTGAAACGAGAGAGAATATATATATATACTTTTACATTTCATGATTCGACGTTTGAGCAACCACATGGATCCACATTTTTGCCGTACGCTCTCTTTGGAGATGTTTTTATTACAACCACATGGCAACCACATTCAGGCGAGCCTTATTTCAGCGGCTATCCGCCCATTAATGCGCCCAGGGGTGGAATGGCCACCGCACCATGATCTACGGTTTTAATCTGACGGCGGCCATTCCACCCCTGGGCGCATTAATGGGCGAATAGCAGCTGAAATAAGGCTCGCCCCACATTCATATGTAACAAAAGCATATGCACACGTTCCACACAACCATGATTTTCAAAAGGCTGTTCATAAAAGTAATGGCCAGTGAGTGTGTACATTTGTTAAAAAGGGTGGAAATTGTATTTGTGATATTGTCTTTATAAAGACAGTAACATGTTTCATGAGAAAGGGCGAAGATGCGTGTATAGCTTAAAGAAATAAGAAATTGAAGGTGTGCTTTTAATTAACAAACCCATTCTCATTATAAGGTGAATGCCACTAGAGGTTTGGATATGAAAGTGAAAATGACAATAAACACATTTCTCCTTCACATTTACCAATATCTTTAGTATCCTCGTCTTTATCTTCACCTTTTAACTTTCATACTCGCTCTTATGGGTCGGGTGGGGTCACTTTTCATTTTCATAAAAAAAATATATATATTTTTATTTAATATATAATATTACAATAGTTTAGAAAGTTTTGGATAGATAATTTTATAAGAGAATTTTTTGATGTGAAATTACTAGTTCAATTTTCCATTTTGATTAGAGTAATATATTGGACATGATGAAGATGTAGTCCTACCAAACTTATTATATATATTCGATCCATTTATATAATAAAAAAAAATATTATTCAAAGTACAATAAATCGTAGTAACTAATAAAATTATTCAAAACAAAAGAAACATAGTTCAAAAAATAACCTAAACAAGCACCATATGGTGGCATGTCATTTCTTTTTTTGTATATGTAAATTCTTTGTATATAGTTTTTGGTTAGAAATGATATGTATGAAGATAAAATTATTTGAAATAAAAATTTTTATTGAAATTTTATATATTTAAAATTTCAATTATATTTTTAAATTAAAATTTATTAATAAATTTGAAATTTTTTTTAGCTATAGTTGAGTTAGAAATGTACTTATTTGAAAATGATTTTAAATGATTCGATTTACTACTTAAACTTACTCTATGCATATAGTTTTTAGTTTATTCGGTTGAAATGATGTGTGAAGATGAAATTTTTGGAATAAAAAACTTAATTGAAAATTTATATATTTAAAATTTCAAATATATTTTTAAATATCAATTTTTCAATTATATTTTTATATTGAAATGAATTGATAAATTTGAAGAAGTTTTTAGCTATAGTTCAGTCAAATAATTTTAAATTATTTACTAGTTAAACTTATATAATCTTATTAGGAAAATTGAAACATTCATATGCTCAATTCTCATATTATCCACATTTGAAACATGTATTTGCAAAACATCTACCATGTTCTATTTTTTTGTATCCATTATCTATTTGGGGATGATATGCTATATATCTCCTCACTGAGAGGTGTTGATATCTCATCCTTGTGTGTTAGATGTTTAGCATCTCCATAACTTTGTTGACCTCTTCCTATAATTTGACATGCACCTTTGTTTTATTGTTGTTTATTTGATACCAATTTCTCAAACACGAGTATCTCTCCTTTGTGCCTACATTGTCTATAGTCTATGCAATTTTCTTTTTCCGATCATTTAAAAACTTATAATTTTTTTCATTGATTTTCTCTGTTCGAGTTGCATCTATATTGAATTTTCTATTGGAATTACTTCTACATTGGATTTCAATCCTACTCTAATAGTAGTTAGTAAATGATACAAGAGAATTTAATGACAACTCCATGGTCAATTTGTCCACCAAATTTTTTATAGTACCATAGGAAGCCACTATAAATGATGAATAAATAGACAATTAGGCAAAAAAAAAAATATGAAAGAAAAAAAAAGAAACTCTAATTATATTACTTTAATTATAAATATACTATACTACTTATTACTGATTAAATGATAAATCACTGCCTAATTGACTTTTATATATTTATTTTATTATTCTTTTAAAAATAAAAATTAAATTAAAAAAAAAAAAAAACAATTTCAGTATAACTTATTACAAGTTTAATTATCATTATTTTCTATTCATAAAAAAAAATTATTTATCAAATATTAATATTTTTAAATTATTTAAAAAAATAATAACTAAATACTAATACTTTTAAATTATATTAAAAAATTAAAAAATAAGGAAAAAGATTAAAGAGAATCTTCTATAACTTGAATCTTCAATTCATTTTCAATCTCATATTCACATCATTGTATATTTTTATTATTTTTAGTTATTTTTAAAAATATAAAAAAATATAATAATGAATTGATTGTTGATATTATATTAATAAAAAAGTCAAGTTTTTAAATGATATTAAAAAATATTAAAAAAAAACTAAACTTCAAATCATTCTACATTTTATTATTAAATTATTCCAAATTGTTTTATGCATTGTAAATTTTTTAAATGTATTATTAATTTTTAGGAAAAATAATTTGATAATATATTATTAATTTTTATGAAAAATGATTTGATAAAATTATGATTGATTTTTGTATCAATTAAAATTTTAAATTTTCAACTTTCTTTCCATAGTATTTTGTATTAATTAAATATATTCTATATTATTTAAAATTATTAAAACTAATTTTATTTTATGTTATTAGTGAAAACATTTAGAGGATTTTAAATTATTGTTACACCATAATTGCATTTCCTTAATTTTATGAATTAAAATCATGGAAATAATTTTGAAAATACAAACACATTAACCAATATTAAGTCTTTCATTACATTGTTATTAGAAAATTTTAAGTAACAATATCTTCAATAACTTCTTTTAGCTGTATGCATTGTAGCCATAGAAATAATACTAAAAAACAAAATAGAACCAACAATACAAAGTTCCTAACTCTATATTGATAACTCTAAATAATTATATTTCTATTTCTTTTTATTACTTTGTTTATTTTTTTATTTGATATTAACCTATCCAGTTTACAAACTCAAGTCTCACTATATAATTTAAACCACCAAAATGTTTATCATATATTTCATATTCTTAATTTATTAATTTTTTTTTTAATTTCTCTATACATGCTTTTAGAAATCTATTTTTATCAATTCAATTTTAATAATTATTTTTAACACACTACCTATACATTTACTCAAATTGGTTGACTTTAATTGTTATACATTTTTTAATTTATAAATGTGGAAATTTATTCATATTTAATTTTATTATTATTATATGCGTTAAATTTTACACGAAAAAGCAAAGTATCAGTGTTACCTCACATGAAACAAATAATGAGTTCAACCAGTTTTTGAATACATATGTATTAAGTAATGACAAATTATGTTAATAAATTTAATATTGTATTTTATTATTAATATATATTTTAAACTTTCAGGGTAAAATAGCATTGTTTTGTTTTTTTTCACATCAATGAGTTTATTTAATTATATATTTTAGGTTTATAATATTAGTCTTTTGGATTTAGTATTATTATCTTGGGTTTATAATCTTTTGGAGTTTTAGTGTTAATCTCTTGGGTTTATAATATTAATCTCTTGGATTTAATATTCCCTTCGGTTTATAATATCAATCATGGTCAACCAAGGTCGAATGTCACATTGTGACAATAATTGTCTCAATATAAAAATCAACCATAGTCAACCATCACCTAACATCACATGGTGACAAATATTGTCTCGATATGAAAATCAATCATGGTCAAGCATGGTCCAATGTTGCATTGTCACAAGGATTATCTCAATATTGAAATCCACCATAGTCAACCATGGCCAACCGTGTTTATTTTAGGGTTTATAATATTTATCTTAACATTTATATATCTTGTGTTTATAAATTTTTATCCCTTGGGTTTATTAATCTAGGGGTTCATATTCCTAAGGTTTAGTATTATTCCCTTAGGTTTATTATCCATTGGGTTTTTAGTATTAATCCAAAGGGTTTATTATTGCCTTGTGTTTTGAATACAGATCATGGTAAACCATTGTCAACCATGTTTTATAAATTCAATGATAGTCAACCATCATCAACCATATTTTATTAAATCAGTCGTAGTCAATCATAGTTAATCATGGTCAACCATTCTCCTATGTTGGATTGTCATAAAGACTGTCTCAATATTAAAATCAATCATTGTCTCAACCATGGTCTAATGTTGCATTATGACAAAGATTGTTTGAATATGATAATCATGGTCAACCATGATCAACCATGGTCAATCATGGTCAACCTTAGTAAATCATTTTCAACCATGTTTTATAAAATTTAACATTCTCATCCATGGTAAATCATGGTCAACCATGGTTGAACATCGCATTGTGACAAAGATTGTCTTCATATGAAAATCAACCACAGTTAAGCATGGTCAATTATGGTCCAACACCGCATATGACAAGGATTATCTCAATATGAAAATCAACCATGGTCAACCATGGTGAACGATGTTTATTTTAGTGTTTAGAATATTTATCTTAGGGTTTATATACCTTTTTTTTATAATATTAGTCCCTTGGGTATAATATTATTCCCATGGGTTCATATTCCCTTTGGGTTTCAATATTAATCCCTTGGATTTATAATATAAATCCCTTGGGTTTATAATATCAATCATGGTCAACCATGGTTGAATGTTACATTGGGGCAATGATTTTCATGACATGAAAATCAACGATGGTTAATCATGGTCCAACGTCTCAACATGACAGGATTGTCCCGATATGAAAATCAATTATGATTAAGCATGGTCAACCATGATCCAAGCTTACATTGTGACAAGGATTATCTAAATATGGAAACCAACCATGGTCAACCATGTTTATTTTAGGGTTTATAATATTTATCTCAGGGTTTATATACCATTGTCTTTATAATTTTTATCCCTTTTGTTTATAATATCAATCCCTTGGGTTTACTAATCTAAGGGTTCATATTCCTATGGTTTAATATTATTCCCCTAGGTTTATAATCCCTTGGTTTTTTAGTATTAATCCCTAGGTTTTATTATTCCCTTGGGTTTCTAATATCAATCCCTATGGTTTACTATTCTCTTGGGTTTATAATATCGACCATGGTAAACCATGGTCAACCATGTTTTATGAATTAAATCATGGTCAATATGAAAATAAATCATTTTCTCCACCATAGTCTAACATTGCATTATGAAAAATATTGTTCCAATATGATAATCATAGTCAACAATGAAGAACCATGGTCAACCTTGGTAAACCATGTTAAACCATATTTTATAAAATCAAACAAGGCCATCCATTGTCAATCATGGTCAACCATAATCGAATGTCACATTCTAACAAATATTTCCTTGATATGAGAATCAACCACGGTTAATATTGGTCAACCATGGTCCAATGTCGCATTATGACAAGGATTGTCTCAATATGAAAATCAACCATGGTCAACCATGTTTATTTTCGTGTTCAAAATATTTATCTCAGGGTTTATAAACCTTGGGTTTGTAATATTAGTCCCTTAGATTAAATATTATTCCCTTGGGGTTTTAATATTAATCCCTTGGTTTTATAATATCAATCCCTTGGTTTTATTATTCCCTTGTTTTTATACTATTAATCATGGTCAAACATGATCAATCATAGCCAACCATGGTCGAATGTCACATTGTGACAATGATTGTCTCGATATGAAAATCAACCATGGTTAACCATGGTCCAACGTCACATTGTGACAAGATTGTCTCGATATAAAAATAAATTATGGTGAACCATGGTCCAAATTTTCATTGTGATAAGAAATGTCTCAATATGGAAATAAACCATGGTCAACCATGGTCAACCATGTTTATTTTAGGGTTTATAATACTTATCTAAGGGTTTATATAACTTGGCTTTATAATTTTTATCCCTTGGGTTTATTATTCCCGTGGGTTTATAATATTAATCCTTTGGGTTTATAAATATAAGGGTTCATATTCCTAAGGTTTAATATTATTCCCTTGGGTTTATAACCCCTTTGGTTTTTAGTATTAATCCCTAGTGTTTATTACTCCCTCGGGCTTAGAATATCAATCCATATGGTTTATTATTCACTTGTGTTTATAATATCGATCATGGTAAACCACTTTTTATGAATTCAATCATGGTCAATATGAAAATAAATCAAACCATGGTCCAACATCACATTATGACAAAAATTGTTTCAATATGATAATCATGGTAAACCATGATCAACCATGGTCAATCATGGTCAACCTTGGTAAACCATGTTCAACCATGTTTTAAAAAATCAAACACGGTCACCAATGGTCAACCATTGTCGAATGTCGCATTGTGACAAAGATTGTCTTGATATGAAAATCAACTACAGTTAAGCACGATAAACCATGGTCCAATGTCACATTATGACAAGGATTGTCTCAATATGAAAATCAACCATGGTCAACCATGGTGAACCTTATTTATTTTAATGTTTAGAATATGTATCTTAGGTTTTATCTACCTTATGTTTATTATATTAGTCTCTTAAGTTTAATATTATTCCCTTTGGTTCATAATCCCTTGGGGTTTTAATATTAATCCTTTTGGTTTTTTATTCCCTTGGGTTTATAATATAAATCCATTTGGTTTATAATATCAATCATGGTCAACCATGGTCAAATGTTGCAATGTGACAATTATTGTCTCGATATGAAAATCAGCCATGGTCTAATGTCTCATTGTGATAAGATTTATTCGATATGAAAATAAATCATGGTCAAGCATGGTGAACCATGGTCCAACTTTGCATTGTGAGAAGGATTGTCTTAATATGGAAATAAACCATTGTAAACCATGTTCAACCACGTTTATTTTAGAGTTTATAATATTTATTTAAGGTTTTATATAACTTGGGTTTATATTTTTTATCCCTTGGGTTTATAATATTTATCCATTGGGTTTATTAATATAAGGGTTCATATTCATAAGTTTTAATATTATTCCCTTCAGTTTATAATCCCTTGTATTTTTACTATTTATCCCTAAGGTTTATTATTCCCTTGGGTTTTTAATATCGATCCCTAGGGTTTATTATTCTCTTGGGCTTATAATATCGATTTTTCCTATTTTTCTTTTAAAAAACATAAACAAGCATGTTTCTGTGTGACCATATCACTTTCATTTTTTACATCATTAAATCTTCAATAAAAAAAATAAAGCTGCTCCAGAAAAGGATATAAACTTCATTTCAATTCTTCTTATTTTCCATCAAAAAAAACAAAATCCTATTCAATCCAATGACTATATAGTTTTCAATATCATGTTCAGTCCGGTGACTACATAGTTTTGGGTTATTTCTGATTTTCATCAAAAAAACATAAACATGCATGCTTCTATGTGGCCATATCACTTCTAGTTTTTACATCATTACACCTTCATTAAAAAAAATAAAAGATGCTCTAGAAAACGATATAAAACTTCAGTTCATTCCAGAAATAGAAATTCTTTCAGAGTTGGTTTTGCATTTATATTTTAGCTTCATTAATTTAGTTTCATGTCGAGGAGATTGTGATATATATACTACTTTTTATATAATACAACTTATAATATAACTTCATATGATATATGTACTTGTTTTTATATAATACAATCCAAATACCAACATATAATACAAATTCCACAAACATCTCCTTTTTAACAAAAAAAAAAAAATAAAAAAAATTACATTACATCACTTTAAAATTTGCTCCTTTTATGATTTAGTTTTGTTCTTTCTGCTCAAAAAATAGACCTCTCTTCATTAAAAATTGTTTCCTCTTAACATTTAAAATTATACTATGAGAAATACAAAAATTATCCTCCTTAGGACATACATCTCTTATTTAAAAATTACTCTTACGATTTTAACATTCTACTTTGAGAAATACAAAAAGTATCCTCTTACGATTTCAACATTGTACTTTGAAAAATCTAAAAATCATTAAAACTAATTTGGGCAGGTATGCCATCTACAACACAAATATTGTTAGATATCGTAGCATGGAAACCCATGGGTACAAGTGTTGAGCTTACAAACCAAAGTGATAATGGGAGCTATGACACTTGAAATCGACAACTTCAGCCACTACCAAAACACATCACATGCTTATATTTATTTATAGGTTGGATTATGAATGTCATACATTGATTTAAATAATGTTTTCTTCTATTTATTCATGGTTGGATAATGAATGTCATATATATTGATTTAAATAGATTTTTATTAAATATTTTAAGAATAATAATTTATATTATAGTTTTTAATTTTTATTTTTAATTTGAATGGTAAGAAGATAATTATTACACCTTGTTAATTTGGGTTTAAATTTTCAATGAAACATTGATCCATTCTAATAAGGTTAAAATAATAGAAAACTCTTTGGATATATGTCCCTATGGGTGTTCCTAAGTGCTTTTTGGCCCTTGTAATTCATGATTTCTTGGTCTATTTGAATTGTGAGTTGTTGGATATTATTTTGAGTTATAATGGTTTCCAATCAGTTTCATCCAAAGTGTAGCCCATGCCTATCTAACTAAGGACTAATTCCCATGGTTAAAAAAAGAGCATAAAATATGGACCATAAATAATGGACACATAAGAATTCAAATATCTTCAAAATTGATCTTTGTGGATAAATGTATTGTATAACTTTGAAAGAGAACTAAAACTAAGATGTACTTACAAGTAGGAATATATCTCTCTCTAAATGTCATTTGGATTGGCCTCTAGTTTCAATCACATGAAACAATTCACTAATATGACATGCAATTATCCACATGGATATCGATGGCCACCCTCCTATTTCCCCTACACCTCTAGTTAATTTCATTAATTTCCTTATGTATCACACAATCTACTATTTTTAGAAATGTTTCGAGTCCTAAACTTTTGAAGTTGTTTTGACCACCTGAATGACATTTTTTTAGCTCTGCAACAGGCCTAGAGCCATATGTGTATTTCTCAGAGAGATTTTTCTAACGAGGTATCATACGCACGAAACAGAGATCATATGACCAGGTTACGGCCTTGGGAAGTTGGCTACCCAACTAACCCCAACGGGGCCCACAAAATCTTGGTGTTCCATCTCCTAGGGTTAGGTTTTTGGTTTTTTTAGGGTTTCTCTTTCATGTTCAATAATAAAAATTCCCTTGAGCCTCATTGTAAGATATTTTAAAGGCATGTAGCCATCACATGTTTTCTCAGAGATAAGTTACCATTGCCCGAGATAGTTATTTCCGTTATATATGTAAGCATATTAAAATTCTTTGATATTAATGAAATGATAATTTTTTTATGTTGCATCTTCGTTTTTATGTTTATATCTGTATTTTGTTGCATTCCTGAATAATTCTATATTAGTGGTATCAAAGCGGTATGTTTTTTCTATGTTTTTCTTTGCATGTCCCAATGAGGTCGAGGTATAAGGATTTAAGGCTCGAACTGGTTGAAGTTCTCTAAGACAAGCCTCACAACCCCCAAAAATCTCCCATGGCGGAATAAAATAAAGAAGAGGGAGCAAGACACCATTTCAAAAATTTTCTCGAAGAAGCAATCGAGTGGAAAAGGAACAAAATGATGGATAAAGTTTCCCAGATCCTTCAGTGAATGCCCACAGGCGATGCATATTCATCCAGTAGCCACTTTGGATGCACCACTCCTTTCGAGGTACAAGTCAACTTTTACATTCTCATATTTTAAGGCCATATATATTCATATGCCATAGATAGATGGTTAGATCTGTTGGAAGGAAATTTTTCGGTTCATGATTTTTCCAATTAGAAAAGATTACTTTTACACTCCTCAAAGTTGCCCCTGATTTCAAGGACTGGTGGGAAACCTACTGTGAACAAAGGGATGAGAGAGAACCCTCATTTTTTTAGTTAAACCCACTTGGAATTCTTTTCGAGATGCCATCAAGGAACAATATCTCCCTGTGGGGAGCTATGAGGACAAGTACATTCAATGGACGACGTTGTGGCAAAAAATGGATCAAGATGTGCATGCTGTAAAGAATATTTTCCATACCTTGTGCACAAAGTTGGGTATCAAAAATTCAGAAAATCATCTGGTGCTCAAGTACTGCAGTTGTTTGCATAAATACATTCATGAGGAATTGTAGTTCTTGGACATCTCCTTGTTTTGTGTAGCATACCGCTATGCTACCAATATTAAGCAGAACTTCAAGAAGAAGAAGCGATAATTTGGATATGTGAACCCAAAATCAGATCAAAGGCACCGGCAAGCCACAAAAAAAATGGAAGAGTCGCGTTGCAACCCCATAGAAAAACTCCTCGAAGCCGCAAGCTAAGAATAACGGGAAGGAAAAGAAGAACACCAGTAAGTGGTTCATGTTCCATAAAAATCCCACTCACAACAAAAACGAATGTCACGCAAAGCAGGTGGTTGTGGCCGAGCTTAAAGACTCAGAGGTGCATGCATTCTCTGATTCTAAGCCAGAACCCGACAAGGGAAATCAGATCATTGACATAGAACCCACTGTGATGGTGGTATGTATATGTAAACTTGAAGGTTTATAATAAAAGTTTGCAAGTGAAATTCTAGGTTTTTTATGCAATTTAAAAAGTTACAATAGTTCATTAATCGAGTGATTAAACTTAGTTTTGCAGAAAATAACAGAGAAAATAATACCATAACATAAACACAAGACAAAAAATGATGAAGGAGTTCACCCCTCCTATGCTACATCTCCTGGTCCAGCTTCCAATGTTGGGCCTCTTTAATTATGCTAAAAAATATGTGTTAACATCAATTTGTAGTGCTCAGAATGAAATATTTTTGTCTGAAATGGCTCCATAACAATAAAAAATCCCTAGCTGGCCTATTTCTGCACTCAAAATGGTTAAAAAATGACCGAGTTATGCTTGAAAATAATTTTCCTACTAATTTTCACCAGATTCGCACCCACCTGCAATCCATCCTACAATTTTCTAACTTTTTGGCCACATGGGGCGAAAAATTTTCCCTACTCCAGTGAGATTCACATCAGTTCGGGTGCAAATTTTTGAATCGTTTAAATCTCAGTGACCCCCAAAAACTGATCATAACATGCCACTTGGCGTAATAAGGGTCATCAGATCCGTGATTTGTTTGAACTATCACGTCAAACCCTTAACCCATCTCCGACCAAGGTTCGAGGGTGGTAAGGTTCGACTAACACTATTGTTTGAAATTTGAAACTTTGCGCCAAGGGTTTAGACCAACCTCGCATTGACTGTGGTAATACCATAGTTCTACCGTAGTTTATACATGTCTGCAATCATGGTAACATTATATTGAACCGTATTTGGGGTTGGATAGTTTTCACTACGCTCCATATGTATTAACTGTTGATCCAACTATGGTAGCACCATGGTAAGTTTTAATGCCACCAGGAATTGAAATCAGTTTCATTATACCATGGTTGGTGTTGTAACATGTGGTCTAGGGTCGAGGTTAACCACGTGCCCTTGGACACCTAACTTGCGGTCTCATGGGTTGGGTGGACCGGGGGCCAGGGGTTAACCCTGGCCTCGACCCCTAATACAAATTACAATAAAATTTAAATATAGCCCAAGGAATATGGATAGTAAGCAACATCGGTGGCAGAGTGGTGGAGAAATGTGTTGCCACCCCGAAGGTCTGTGGTTTGATTCCCATCGAGGCCCTGTCCGACCATATATCAAAATTTTATTAGACCAACAGGAGGCCACGTGGCAGCCAACAATTTGCACGTGTGGCTCTCCCCCATTGGCCAATCCTTAACCAATAAAAATCCACATTTCATGAGCCAATAAAAAAGAGACACTTGTCAACAAACCATTGGCCAATAAAAATAAAATCACCTTGCTCAGTCACATGCCTAGTCATTGTATAGATTGCTGACTCATCATACTTGCAACTCAACTTTTAATTTTAGCTATTTGAGAAAATGGCGAGAACGTTATATCGAGAGCATACGATATCAGTTTTGAGTGAAACGAGTTGCGTTGGATTTAGGGTGATGAGATATTCGTTTTGACTCCGGTTTAGAGAAATTTCAAAAACTTTGAAGTTTGAGCATTTTACTAATCCATTGGATCATTCCTCCCCATTGGAAGCTTTTGGACCTCCAAAAATTAATTTTTAGTAAAAAAAAAGATGAGGGTACAGTTACCTCACCCTTCCAATCTCAATCCGTTTGGATTTTCTTGGATTGTTTCCTTTGAGGCCAACACGAAGGTTCTCCATGTTCCCTCATTTTGAAGTCCTTATTTTCCTGTCAAGGATGGTGTCTTTTTTCAACTCTTCAAGATATTCAGGAGAGAAATTTTCAATTGAAGGAATCTAAACATTATCTCCTTGATATTCAATCAAAGGAGGCTCATACAATCTTAAATTATCAACATTAACAATTGCATAAATTTGCATATATGAAGGAAAATTCAACCTCAAGGAATTATTACCTATATTTTCCAAAATATTGAATGCACCATATCAAATTGGTTTCATCTTTGTACCTTCTCCTTGGAGTCCCTCTTTGCTAATGTGAATCTAGTCACCGACTTGGAAATTTTGATCCACACTATGTTTATCATGTCTTGTCTTGTACTTGACTTGACTCTTTTCCAACTATTCTTGAATTGTTTGATGTACCAATTGAACTTATTCAATGAATATTTTGGCCTTATCTATGTCACTATGTACATCAATAGAAACATATTTCCAAAATATGAAATATAAAGGAGATTTAGGCAAGTATCCCAAGCATGCCTCAAATGGAGATGTTTTGAGTCGATGAATTTTGGCCTAGTTGTCAGCATGTTGAATATAGAGAAATGTTAATCCCGCAACTTAGGATTCTTGTTGCAATAACCATGAAGAATATGTATCACTGTTCTATTCACCACCTGTGTTTGGCCATCTATTTGCGGATGGAATGTTGTGCCCTTTTTCAATTTGGTGTTCATGAGTTCCCATAAGCTTGACCAAAAGTTCCCGACAAAGAGAGAATCTTGATCACTAACAATGGATGTGGGAAACCAAAAATGTACCCATACATTCAAAAAGAAAAATTGAGCAGTTTGTTCAATTGTAACCTTCTTTTTACAAGGCATAAAAATACACATTTTGCTGAACCTATCCAAAAATACATAAAGATAAACATGACCTCTCCTATAAATAGTTATACCTCCTACAAAATCCATATAAAAACTCTCCCATGGATGGGAAGGTACTTGAAGTGGTGTATAGAATCCCAACTTTCTATTGTTAGGCTCACTGACAACACATAATGAACATCCTCTCAAAAATAATGACACACTTTCAAGCATACGAGGCTAGTAATAATACCTCTGTAATTGTGCCACTGTCTTACCTACACCGAAATGACCAACAATAAGAGAGGTATGTGTTTCCATTATGATGTTGACTCTATCCCCTTGTGGAATAAAAATATTTCCAAGATAATACAACAATTTATCATGCACATGATAATCCAATTCCTTTACTTGGTTACTGTTAGGATGAATTATAATCACAAGTGTACGAAAAAAACTCACTTTAGCTATGCATAAAAAATGTTGAGATTGCAACAAGATGATGAGCTTAGTGGAAAGGAGTCTCCTTCACTAAGTGGGCCCGCAGGCTATTTTTGGCACAAAGTCTATTTTTAGACATATGGATCATGTTCTATGAGTTGCAGGATGCTATTTGTGGATGGTTGGTCAAGTCGGAAAAAATAGATGGACTTCTATTTTTAGACATCTTGGGCGGAATCTATTTTTAGATTGCCAGTCTAAAAATAGATATGTCGAATATTATTAGCTCTTAATAATATTTGGACTATAAACATTATCTTATTCTCTTGGAGCACTTCAGTTAAGTGCACAGATGTGGCACAGGAGCTGACAGAAGGAATTACGATATTCCTAAGGGTTAAGTGGAGCTATTGCATGGATACTTCAGTTAGAACTCATGTGACAGAGTTTGGTGGAGTTGATTGAGGAAGTTAGTGGAGTTGTATTCAGTTTAACTAATCTAAACATAGTTGAGCTATTTGTATTCAGTTTAACTAATTGATACAATTAGTGAGAGTGGTGTGAATTAATTATTAATTAATTCACTAATTATAAACTCATTAATCAACTAAATAATGCATCAATTAACTTCAGTGCATGGACAGTTTCAGTGGAGACCAGTGCAAGAATAGGTGAAAGAGCAGGTTAACTATCAGTTGTGACTATACTGTTGCTATTTGCAACACACAGATAGGTGGAGTAGCCCATGAGGATTGTGCAGTTCAAGCCAGGTGGTTTATCTATTTAATGAAGCCATCCCATAGCATTAATTACGCAATAGAGGCTGGCTATCAAGTGGCAAAAGGTTGGAGCATGTGTTTTGCTAGATCTAGCTTGATAGTGTGTAGCAATTGAGGGTGTGCATGAGAGCTTGTGAGGAGCTTTTGTACTATTATTTTTACATGATCTCCATGACATATAATATACAGATAGTTGGGGTTTTCAGCTTTAAGCTTTCCCATTAAATACTGTGTTCATATGTGTGATTGTTTGTGGTTTTAATGTATGCATGCAATTGATTTTATTTCCGTATGTGATGATCAATGGTAGAAGAGATTTTGTATTATGCATGAAGCTAAACTTACGAGTGTGGCAGTGAGGGGAGAATGAAGGTGAATAATATCTGATTATTCAAAAATTCTACATGGTATCGGAGCGATATTGATCATTGGAGCAATTGCAAAAACATTAGACGGTTGAGTTTGTCTTTGGTGGAATTCGAATTTGCAGTAGTGTTTTCTTGGTGTCGAATTTGAGATGTCTTTCAACGGATTGCGATTGGAGTATGCCCTTGAGGGCAACTCGAATTATATTGCATGGAAGGACAGGATGGAGGCGGTGCTAGATGACAATGGGTTGAAGGAGTTCATAGATGCATAAATTCCAAAGCCTACTTCTAGTGATGCTGCCATACTTGACGCATGGCAAAAGAAGTCATCAAAGTGTCGAAGGATTATGTTGGAAGGTGTGAAGGATCACATAGTGTCCAGCCTTCATGGTAAGGCTTCTCCGTTCTTGATGTGGAAAGCATTGAATGATTTATTCCAAAGAAAGAGCGACTAGAGGAAGTTGGCGCTCAAGGACAAACTCAGGAACATAAATATGGAGAAAGCTGGAACTGCCACTAATTGTCCACAGAAGAAGAAAAATAAGCAGGCTACTGGGACTGCAGCTGGAGAGGCCTTAGCCTCACAGTTTGAGCTGGATTTTTCACTGATCGCATGCTTGGTCTCAATTATGACGGGTTCAGTGTGGTTTCTTGACAGTGGTGCATCTTTTCACATGACCGGAGATCGAGATTTGTTTACTGATCTGGATGAGAAAGATCTTGGAGTGCACATCGAGATGGGCAATGATGGTAGATACAGTGCTACCGGTATCGGTACCATTTCCTTTGAGAGGGATTCTGGTAAACCCTTCGTATTGAAGGAAGTGATGCATGTTCCAGGATTGAAGAAGAATCTTATCTCTGTGGCGATGTTAGAAGACAAGGGATATGATGTTGTATTTAGCGAGGGAAAGGCTTTCCTGCGCAGTAAGGCAACTGGTGAGACCCGAAGGATAGGGGTTCGAGTTAAGAACCTTTATCAATTGCAGGTAGATGGCTGCGCAGCAATGGAAGGCAAGGCAGAAGGAGTGGTGAGCCAGGATGATGGCGAGTTGTGGCACCGGAGATTGGGCCACCTTCACCATGGCGCTTTGAAGATACTGCAGAAGATTTCTACTGGGTTTCCTAAGGGTACTCTTGCGCAGTCAGATCAGTGCCAGGGATATACCTTGGGAAAATTTGTGAAATCCACCTTTCACGAGAAGGATAGTCGCGCCACGACGATCCTTGAGAGAATTCACACAGACGTGTGTGGAACTTTCTCAGTATCTTCGACAAAAAAGCACAGGTATTATGTGATATTTGTTGATGATTTTTCTCGTAAGTGCTGGATCTTCTTCATGCAGAAGAAGAGAGAGACATACTCAAAGTTCTGTGAGTTCAAGGCACTGGTTGAGAAAGAATCTGGGAAGGAGGTGAAGGCTCTTAGGAGCGACAATGGTGGTGAATTCATCTCTCGCGAATTCAAGGACTTTTGCAGTGCAGAAGGAATTCGAAGAGAGCTCATAGCACCTCATAACCCACAGCAGAATGGGGTTGCTGAGCGGAAGAACAGAATGATCGTGGGTGCTACACGGGCGATGTTGCATGATCGGGGCCCCCACACTTGTGGGCGGAGGCTGTCTTATCTTGCGAGTATATGAAGGCTGTTGTCCTCGCGGGGATACTTGGCATGAGTACACACCGGAGGCGTTTTACGAGAAGAGGCACGATATTTCCCATTTGAGGATTTTGGTTCACTGTTTACATTCATGTGAAGGATTCAGGAGAGAAGGCTGGGCCGACTACGATTGGGGATATCTGTGGGGTACCTTTGATATGGTTCACTGACTATCATGTGTATTTTCGGTGGTCACTTGTTGTTGTGCGATGGGATATCAAATTTCATGAGGAGAAAGCCATGAAGTGTTCGCTTGAGAGGGAGCCACACTTGCATGCATATGAGGAGCTATTAGTTCCTAAGGATGAGCATTAGGATGTGGATTAGCCACAAGAGGAGGTTTATGGAGTGGAAGAGACCACTCATGCAGCGCCAACCATCAGAGGGCGAAAGCGCACTACAGAAGCTGAGCGACTGGCTCAAGATGCAGAGAAGGTTGTAGGAGCACCTACATCATAGTGCAGACAGAGACAGTCACCTGACCGGTATACTGGATACATGGCTCTTATGAGCAAGTGTATCGTGACGGAGCCATCCTCTTTTGAGGAAGCTGTGGAGGATCCCGCATGGGTAGATGCCCTTGGTGGAAGGCATATGATTCGGTGGCAGAAGCAATTATGGAGAGATGTCAGAGCAAGGAAGGAAATCAGTGGTGGGTTCGAGATGGATCTACAAAGTGAAGCAGGTAGCTAACGGGAGTGTGGAGAAGTATAAGGCAAGATTTCTTTCCTGAGGATTTTCACAGATTGAGGGGATCGATTATGGGGATACCTTTACACCTGTCGCAAGGTATTCATCCATACGGATGATTCTTGCTCTCTTAGCGCAGATGGGGTGGCACATTCATCAAATGGATGTGAAGACTGCGTTCCTCAATGGATTCATTGAGGAGGAGGTGTCTGCATAAAGCAGCCAGAAGGTTTAAGATCTTCGGCCAGTCGCATGTGTACGAGGGCTCGAGAGTCTTTGTGTGGTTCGAAACAAGCACCTCATGCTCGGTACACACGGATAGACAGTTATTTCACTAGACTTGGTTTTTCCAAGAGTGAGGCGGATCCTAACCTATACCAGATTGTGGTGGAGGGTAATATTTTAATCATTGTGCTTTATGTAAATGATTTAATACTAATAGGTGATGAACTTTTGATACACTCATGCAAGGCAGATCTTGCAAATGAGTTTGAGATGAAGGACTTGGGCCTCTTTCATTATTTCCTGGGATTGGAAATTTGGCAGCGCAGTGGTGGATTGTTTGTTTCTCAGGGTAAGTATGCCCGAGATATACTGGAGAAGTTCAACATGCATGGCTGCAAGCCTGTTGATACTCCTCTTCCTGGTGGTTGGAGGAAGGAGGATGCTACTTCAGCGGAGGTAGTGGATGCCACTGTTTATCGACAGTTGGTGGGGTCACTTATGTATCTGGTCAATACACGACCTGACATATGCTATGCTGTTAACCAGCTTTCACAAGCTATGGTTAAGCCTACCAAGCTCTTTTGGAAGGCGGGGAAGCATGTATTGAGATATCTCAGAGGCACATATCTCAGAGGCAGATTGGGATATGGATTGTGGTACAGAAAGTCGGATGAGGTGAAGCTATGTGGCTTCACGGATGCAGATTGGGCAGGGAGCCCAATGGACAGAAAGAGCACATCTGGAGGGATTTTCATTATCGGGTCGACATCAGTTTCTTGGTACAGTAGGAAGCAGAGATCCGTGGCACTCAGTTCAGCAGAGGCCGAGTATATGGCAGCGAGTTTGGCTGCATGCGAGGCTGTATGGATGAGGAAGATCCTGGTCGGGTTTTTCGGTTCACACTTAGAGCCTACTGTGATTTATTGTGATAATCAAAGTTGCATAAAAATCTCGGTTAATCCAGTATTTCATGATATATTTAAACACATTGACATCCGGTATCATCATATCAGAGATTGTGTGCAACGGAAGGTCATGTTACTTTCATAGATTCCTACGGAGGATCAGGATGCTGATATCTTGACGAAGGCGGTCACTAGGAGCAAATTCGAATACCACAGGGGTAGGATAGGGGTTGCAGATAATCCATATCTTGTTGAGAGGGAGTGTTGAGATTGCAACAAGATGATGAGCTTAGTGGAAAGAAGTCGCCTTCACTAAGTGGGCCCGCAGGCTATTTTTGGCGCAAAGTCTATTTTTAGACTATGTCTATTTTTAGACATATGGATCATGTTCTATGAGTTGCAGGATGCTATTTGTGGATGGTTTTTCAAGTCAGAAAACATAGATGGAATTCTATTTTTAGACATACTGGGCGGAATCTATTTTTAGATTTCCAGTCTAAAAATAGATATGTCAAATATTATTAGCTCTTAATAATATTTAGACTCTAAACATTATCTTATTCTCTTGGAGCACTTCAGTTAAGTGCACAGATGTGGCACAGGAGTTTACAGAAGGAATTATGCTATTCCTAAGGGTTAAGTGGAGCTATTTCATGGATACTTCAGTTAGAACTCATGTGACAGAGTTTGGCGGAGTTGATTGAGGAAGTTAGTGGAGTTGTATTCAGTTTAACTAATCTAAACATAGCTGAGCTATTTGTATCTAGTTTAACTATTATTAATTAATTCACTAATTATAAACTCATTAATCAACTAAAGAATGCATCAATTAACTTTAGTGCATGGACAGTTTCAGTGGAGACCAGTGCAGAAATAGGTGAAAGAGCAGGTTAAATATTAGTTGTGACTATACAGTTGCTATTTGCAACACACAGATAGGTGGAGTAGCCCATGAGGATTGCGCAGTTCAAGCCAGGTGGTTTATCTATTTAATGAAGCCATCCCATAGCATTGATTACGCAATAGAGGCTGGCTATCAAGTGGCAAAAGATTGGAGCATGTGTTTTGCTAGATCTAGCTTGACAGTGTGTAAAGAATTAGAGGTGCATGAGAGCTTTGAGGTAGATTTTGGCAATACAGATTGTTACATTATCTCCATGACATATAATATACAGATAGTTGGGGTTTTCAGCTTTAAGCTTTCCCATTAAATACTGTGTTCATATGTGTGATTGTTTGTGGTTTTAATGTATGCATGCAATTGATTTTATTTCCGCATGTGATGATCAACGGTAGAAGAGATTTTGTATTATGCATGAAGCTAAAATAGTGTGTGATCAGGAGAGTATCGGTGAATAATATCTCATTTATTCAAAATTTCTACAAAAAACAACCCTAACATCAAAGATGGCTGCCAATATCTTTAGGTCTACAGTTAGTTGACCAAGATAAATGCTACAAAATCCATATCTATGCAGTAAAAGACATTAAGCAATAAATAAAATAAAGAGTTACTCCATGCATCTAATAGACAAGAGAAGAATACTTTTAAAGAATTTTTGTATTTTTGACACCTGGGAAGGGAACATAGAAAGATGTTACCAGTCCCCCTCAATGGGAAAAAGAATTTGAAGTTGGTCAAATCCCTTTATTTGTAAATAATAAACAAATAAATGATTTATTTATTATTTTAAGGATGTGGTTGAGTAATAATTAAATAAATAGTGATTTATTCAATTATTTATAAATTATTTAGTCAAATTTAACAAGGAATATTATTTAAATAAGATTTAAATAATTATTCCTAGAAAATAATAAGATAAATAATGATATATCTAATTAATTTTCCTATTTTGGGTTGAATATGAAGAGGAATATTAACTAAATTGTTGTTTAACTAATTATTCCTTGAGAAAAACCAAACAAATATGAATTTATTTGATATTTCCTCATGGGGTTTTCTGTTTAGACCATAAACAACTTAATAAATTAAGGATTACTAAGTTATTTTTCATAGTGAAAGAAATTTTACTTAGGGTAAAATTGGTCTTACATGGTGTACTTTGGTCCATCTAATAGTAACAGGTTAGATGACCAAAAATTGGTGTAACAAATTTCCCCCTAGCTTGCGAGCGTTAGGATCTAATCGTATGACCAAAGTATGTTGTAAGAACTCAATCACTAGATGCCAAAGGGGAAGTCAGAGAGAGAGAAATATAAGGTAGACCAAAGCGCTTAGAGGAAAAGAGCCTAAGGAGGAGAGACTTACAAGTGTGACAAGTCTCTTTCATGAGTGAGTACCTGTGCTACAAGAGGTGGGGGAGGCATACCTATGCCCGCCAAGACAAAGTAAAAAGAATAATGCATCCAGTAAAAGAGGGACTGAATTTTATATAGTACATGTTGGCATGAACATGAGGCAGATAAAAACATGACAATGAATCCCACATACATATTGTGCCTGGGATAACAGACAGGAATTATACAATAATACATGAGTGCATGAGATATAAGTACAACCAAAGAGGCCTTGTAAACAGGAGAGGGATTTGAAAATCTGAATGATACATGCAAACTAAAGAGGCACTGCAAGTAGTTAAGGACGGAACCATCAAATATATGGAGCTGCATCAAAGGCTGTAATGAAGAGGTCATCCGGCATGTGGGGGGCTATTTGAAGGGCCACCCCCTCATGAGGTCTGAAACATCTCACACACACCCAGGAATCATTGGTACAACCTTCTGTATCACTGAACCATCAAGTACACAGATCTCAATCATGTCGTAAGGAGCTGGAGTTGAGAAAAAATCAAGTCAAAGGGCAGTAAGGAGTCTCTTTGCTTGATCCAAGGCACCGAACAAGAGTGAAAGCTGGAACCAAGGTACACCACCCTCTAGACCTGTCTTCTGGAATGAATGACCTGATGTCGACAGAATGAGGTCCGCCATAGGTGAGGCAATAAGGGATCCTCAACTAAGGCACGAGAGATAATAGTAGAGTGACTTACAGACTGACACCGGGGATGATGATGGAATGGGGGGTACTTAGTAGTGGGCTGACGACTTCCCTTGTTAGAGCAGGAAGGGCATTGATGACTTGGCAGAAACTGACACAATATCAAAGGGGACAGGGGACAGTAGGACTAAAGGCCATAATGTGCGACTCGAGAGAGGAACCAATAAATGAAGGATGGAGGACCATAGTGGGATACAAAGGGTCTCGAGATAGACTCTATGGATGCGATGATAACTCAACTCGGATGATCTAAACAAGGGCGACTCGATGATGCTGCCATGCAGAAAAGGTCCGGTGGGGACCATAAATACATGAGTACAAGATGGTTACTCATGAAAAGAATCGACACAAACATGGACAAGTATGGAGGCAAAGTGGTGCCCCAAGTACAAGTGTTACAAGTGAATAAATTTGATTTTGAGGAGTGGTGAAGTGACCCTTCTTTGAAAAATGTGTCCTCGTGAAGTACCAAATCACAAAAGACTAATAGATACCCATTTTAGAGTCAGTGAGAGCTTTCCAATGGTATGGACGGTTTCTCAAACTGAGCTACAGTTTGGCCATAGCGGGCAAAAGAAAAATCTGGGGTTTCTCTTTTAATAAGGATTTTTCCCTCCAAATTCACTCATTCGCAAGTGTAGTTGTGGTGAATGTACAGAGGAGAGAAGGCCTTAAATCTTGCGGTGATCGTAGAGGGCAAACCGACCGTTGGAATCGAGATCCGTCAGTTGCAGGTAAGAGGCCTAACCCTACTCTTTCATTTCAGTGGATTGAAAGTTTAGTTTAGGTGCCTAGAGCTCAAGAAAAGACCCCTGCTCCTCTTCATGGCCAAGTCATACTTTTTGGGGCAATATCTGCGATTTGGGTAACAGGTTTTATGCAGAAAACTGTGACCTATCCCAGGATTTTGCCTGAAAAGTTTGACCTGACAAAGAGCGGTATTTTTGTGTTGTTTTTTGGCTGAGAGCTGGGTTTTTATGTTTGAATGCAGTATTTCCTTTCTGTACACTAACAAATATGATGGTATTGTGTAGATATGGTAGAATTGTGGATCAACTGGAGAGAGGGAGACTTGGAAAAATTACGGTCGGAGATCCGAGAGGATCATGGCGTCCGCAGTGCATTGGTTGTGTTTGGGGTCTTGAAGTTTGTGGAAAACCCTTTGATGAGAGCTGGGGAGCCCTTGTTGGCCCGGATTATCAGTTATTGGGATCTGGACCATGAGGCCTTTATAGTGCAGGGGCTCCAGATCAAGTTGACGGTCCAAGATATATATTTTCTGATTGGTCTCCCACCACTTGGGATGGTGGGGAATACGCAACCAGTGTTACTGCAAGGGCGGAACATCATGGAGTTTGTAGAGCGCCACTGTCGACCAGGTCTCCATGTCAAGGGACACGAATACCGATCGGGGATCTAGAGAGGTTAGAGAACCATGTTGTGGCCACAACGGTGTTGCGGATCCTAGGAAACCAGGCACTCCACCACATCACTAGGGTCAGATGATGCTTTTTGAGAGTGTGTTGAGTGGGAGCTACTATGGGTGGGCCCAAATGATGCTGTCATCATTGAAATGACAGTTGTCGCTATACAAGCGGCAAGTGAACCATGACTATGCATATGGCATAGTGTTGTGCTCGCTCTTCTTTGATAATATACCGACACTTCGACCTCACATACAGATCTAGGATGCGGGCCCGAGAGAGCCTAGGATGCACCTCTAGGGGCAGCTAATGAACAGAGGAGGGGGTGGGGCAGTCGGACAGGTGTTCCAACCAGATTTTTTTTCTCATTGGGATCAGATGCCACTATATATAAACGACTATCCCTATAGTGGGATGAGTTATAATTGGGACCCGGACTTGCCACTACCATCTGGTTGAGTATGGGGGCTTGATGGTAAGTGACAAGTTGCTAATATTTTATGTGCATTTTAAAGTTTCATAAGATTTTATGTGGTATTGATTCATTCTCTTTTGGTATGCAGATACAACACCGGTAAAACCAGCTGGGTACATGGGAGGACCTGCAGTATCAGGAGTTGCAGGACCTAGTGGGTCGAGATTATTGCAAAATGAGCATGTAGTGGCTCTCCTGGAGGACATCATCCATAGATGTGAAAGGCTTCTTACCGGTGTTTCAGAGCGCAGCTGGCAAGACTTGGATGACCAGTACATAGAGCCATGTATTGGTCTACCCTCTGAATGGCGATGGGTCATGCGGCGCATGGCGATGGTCAGACAGGGGATGTGCGATCTACAAGCTGCAGGAGTAGAGCCATTGGCTTGAGATCCTCTAGATAGTGATTAGGTGTAGGGGCATGTGGTGCCCCAGTTTTGATTTTTTCTAACATGCTATGGGCATGTCAAATGTATCAGAGTTAATGGACTCTAAAACATTTTATATGACACATATAATGGATATGCATTGTTTTGATGGTTTTATGTTATTTTCTTGTGTTAAATGCGTGTGATAAGTGCCAATCTAGAATATTGTTTGCAATGTGATCCATATAGTTATTTTGTGCTCTAGGTACATGACTGAATGTAATGATTTCAAATTCATGCATCAAAAGCTTCACTCATAAATATCTTCTAAAAAGGATAGGATTATGCACACGATAGACACCATTCAATTGCATGACAAGAAGCAAGGAATCTAAATGAACATGAAGGTGAAGGATGCGATGGGAAAGGGCATCAGCTAATAAACCTCGCACTGCATCATATTCGGCCTAGTTATTGGTGGCAGTACCAATGCATACAATGTTTGAGAGAACAAGTGAATGTAAGGGGGTAAAAATGGGCCAACCTGCCGAGGCTAGATTCTAGGAGTAGCAACTTGCACCATCAGCATAACCGATATAAGGTGTGGATGGGGGGTCCATCTGAAAGGTGCCACAAGATAAAAAATGAGAGGATGATGTACAATGTTGGAAACATGAACAAAAAGTAGAAATCAAAAAAACACTGCTAGAGGGAGTGCCCTAGGTAGGATGTCTACCACCATCACACCAATGGGTAGGTGGTGTGTGGGAGCTGCCTTGGGGGTAGCTTGTGCTTAGGTCATGAAATTCACCATAGACACGGATGGTGCCATTCCTCTTATGGGTAGGAAAGATGAAGTCAGGGGTGGAAAAGGCTTCCATGATGTCGTCCTCACAGTAAAAGATGGGGTGACTAGTGGAAGGGTAACCATGTCATGCGACAAAGCTACTTGAATCATCATCATGAGAATAAAGGTTCACATGCGTATCATCATGGGGGGTGGCGGAAGAAAAAGCAGATAAGGGATCCACTAATGTTAAGCCTAGGGTGATCACTGAAGGGAGGTCAAGCGAAACATAAGGGGAAGTCTTAGAGGGAGCTTCCACCATGGATCTCATGAATGATGATAGGTAGAGGATGGTGGCCAAAGACTCCGTCATATATAAATCAAGAGGGAGAATGTCAATGGGAGAAGAGGTATCCTCAGGTTGGCCTAAAGCATATTGCGCGAGGACGAGAGAGGCGGACTGGTTCTGTTCAGTCTCGTACTCCCAAACTACTTCCAAAGAGGTACGGTAATGAGTGAGGTGGGGAAAATGGTGGGTATAATGGCCATGGAGATCACACAAATCACAGGGTTGGTTGGTGTGGATAGTCTTGGGCTTCTTGGCTACAATTGAGGAAGGAACAGAGGTTTCCGGGACTGTAGACTCAAGGAACATGACATTTGCCATGGGTTTGATACGAGGCAATTCAGGACAATGATGGGTGGCATGATCGACAACATCACACAAAGAACACGGGGGGTACGCTTTGGAGGTTGAGGAGGAGTAGGGTTTGTTAGGGCAGCCTTGTCTTTAGGTGCCTTCTTGCAAGCTCTGCCCCTCTTTCTCGAAGTTGTCACAATAAGAGTGGGTTCCTGTTGAGGTGGCTCAGGCATGGAAGCAAGGGGAGGGGTCATGGGGACCAGTTGAATTGGGGTTAAAGCAAGGTAAGGTTTGGGCTAAATAGGCAGGATAGTGGCTGGGGGATCAATGTACTAGACTAGGATCCCTAGGCTCAGTTTAGGAAGGGATAAGGTAGCCATAACAGGTACCGAAAATACTCCAGGAGGGGGGGCTAGGAACGGTATCTGACTGGAGGGGTAATGGCTAGGCGAGACAGCTCCAAGATGGTTAAGGTTAGGAGGAACCATGCTGGGAGGGTAGAGAGGCTCATGGATACCAGCTGCAGATGAAGGGCCTTGAGGAGGGGGTCATGAAGGTTAAGTTGAGGTGCTAGGAGAAAGTTGTGGAGGGCAGGGCTATCGACTAGTTGAAGTGGGCCGCTTGAGGTCAGACCGAGACGATTGCATCATGCAAACGTTCGACGAGCTAGGATAAGAGATAAGAGGAGGAAGAACAGGGAAACAACCAGGAAAATAGGAGTCTTTTTAGACTCTGGGTGAGACACTGGTCAAAGGTTCAACTATTTTTTTTATTGGCCACCGAAGAGATGATGGACTCAGGGGAGGTTTGAGACTTTGGTTCGTAATATGTCAACTGGTCGATGGTGACTATATTTCCATTATGCAGAAATAACATCTTACGGTGAACTGCAGATGGGACAACACACAATGCATAAGTGTAGCTATGACCCAATAGAATGTTGTAATATAAGGGGGCATCAATGACTTCTATGTCAACACAAACAGTCTTGCCTGAAAGAGTAATAGGAAAATTTCAGAATAGGCCAATGGGCTCAGAAGAGTGGCCATCCCACACTAGGAGAGTGATAGTGGAAGGGGCGAACTCAGGAGATCTGAGTTGCTTCCAAACCAAAGCGGACATCACACAGGTAGATACCCCCTCATCAGTGATAAAATGGGAGACGTTGGCAGTCTAGATCTTGATGGGGATTTGGAAGGAGAAGGAAGCCGGAAGGGGAGGATGTTCTAACCGGTCAACATCGAAGATGATCAAACAATCATCTGAAGGATCCATAGCACCCATGGAATTTAGTAGAGCTTTTCGTTTTGAAGGGTACGACTAGAGGAGTTCCAGCGTTGAGCAAGCAGCAGGAGATTGCACCAAATCATATACTATACTATACGAATGGGCATCTTTGCCAGAAGAAGCGTTTCGGCATAATGGTCCCTTGGGGATATTAGGATGAACCTCTGCCTTAGGCTGAGGGATCTGTAAAGGACCATTGGTTGTCGAAAGAGGCTTTGTGGAACTTGAATAAGGGGGCTCGGGGGTAGACGTAGAGGAGGCTTGTTGTACTAACGGGACCGAGTCTGAAGGTTGAGGTCAACGGTAATGGGTTAGTCAGATTTCATCATGAGAATATGCTAATCAGAGGTACCAGATGGAGGAGGTTGAGTGGCCACCTGACTTCACGGGGTTGGGTAGCCACGAATCCTTGTTGGGGGAAAGGATTGGTAAACACGGCGGGATGGATAGGTGTAGCATTGGGAGGAACCGAAGGGGAGGCTTGATGTCCCCGTGATTCTGCTCGAGTTTCCCACATCTGACGCATCTGAGGTAAAAGAGGAAACTTGTGGGTGTAGTGACCATAGACACAGCAACAAGAAAAAGGCTTATTCATGCGAACATGCCTGTTCTTCTTGGGTTGAGTGCCTTGTTGTTGGTTAGCAGTGTTAGGTGCATTCCCTTGGGGATTAGGTCCTGAATTACCTGGGGAAGATTGATTTTGGGTGCCTTTCCTCTTCTTTTTGGAAGTAGGAGGATTAGTTGCTCTCTGACGTGCATAAAATTGCCCCTGGGGGGTGGTGGCTATTGTTGCGGGGGTTGAGAAGGAAAGGGAGGCAGGGGTGCTAATGCTGGTGGAGCTGGAGCACCAGCGTGTCGATACAGATAATAAGGAGGTTGGGTAAAATTGTGATAAACAAGTTGGGAAAAATGAGGAGGCATGTCGTATCTTGGATACATGCTACTGGGAGGGGGAAAGTGCTGGAGGAGATGGCCCCTCCCTAAGGGAAACCATAACCCATGGGAGGATGAGTGTATGGATGAGAAAGGGCTCCAAAGATACTTTTGGTGGGATGGGATGCCCCCGGTGCATTGAAACCACTGGGTCTAGGGAGATCAGGTAAGATGGTATAAAGATAACCAAATTGTGCGTAGATCAAGTCATATTTTAAAGAAATCTAGAGAGTAGCTTCTTCGATATGAGGGAAATGAGGTGTGACATATTTTCCTCCAGTAGGAAAAAGGGATCTGAGAAACCAATCCATGTAAACACAGTATTCAAAGGTAGGGGCTCGACAGAGGCTCTTTCTTCTTTGCCATTCCTGGACATGATCGGATAGGCGGGTATAAGACGATTGATGGAAAGAGGTCAAAATTTTGGTACTAGTGTTATAATGAAGAGGAAGCTGGAAGTAAGACATAAAATCCTGGGCAAGATTCACAAAAGTAGTATGAGAGGAGAATGCCTAATCAACATACCACTTAGAAGCTTCTCCGGTAAGCATACGTTGGAACAACTGAAGATGGACAGAGTCATCGGTGATGGAGTTAGACGAACACCACATGTAGAAAGATCGAACATGATTTGTAGGATCTTCTCCAATAAGACCTTCAAACTTGGGGATGTCAGAAGGGAGCTTGGTTGGCATAGCAGGCCAACCAGGGTCATCTTGCATGGGGTCATTGATCAACTGGTTGAAATCGGAAGTCTGAGGCCTGCCATATAAGGGAGCAAGGGAGCAGCCGGGACAGTTCCTGTTCCGGTCCCACTGGTAGTATTCCCACCATTAGGTTCGGGGCTACCACCAACGTTAGGTCCTAAACCAGACATGGTGAAGGTGACAGGGGGAGAACCAAGGATGGAACTAGAAGGGAAACCCAATGAACCAGAAGTGGAGTCAGAATGGGGACTCGGTGGAGGACTAACTCGAATCCTACGCGGAGGAGTAAGTATTCCTAATGGAAATTGAGGATGAAGGCCAAGAAGTCTCCGAGATAAATGCCTTGGGGGCGCAATGATGGAAGAACAAACACGGATCACAAAAGGAAGAGAGACCAACAAGGGCAAGGAGGTGTAGGATCAAATGATTACAGTTTCAAATCAAGGGCAGGGAGGTGGTGCAGGATCAATTGATTACAATGTTATAGTGTTTGCCTGGCAGTGTTAACCAAGCGCTCTTCAGTTAGGGTGTGTGTGTTGAGTGTGTTAATTTTAATTTTTAAACCCAGACGTTTGTAGAGAAAAAATAAAAAATAAAAAGTGTGTTGTATAACTGTAAATAAATCTAAAAATAACAGTAAAGTAAACTGAATATAACAAAAAATAAACAGCTAAAGATGCATCAATCTAAACCCAGGGAGGCGTGCTTCTTAGCAACTAGTCTATGGGAGGGAAAAAATCTAATCAAAACACACCAAAATAGCCAATGGATCTAAAGTCAGGAGGGACAATGATCTAAAGGTCATATCTACTGGAAATAGGTGCAGACAACAACAAAAAACTAGAGGGAAAAGTGCTGCAAATGAGGTGGAAAAAGGCTACAACCTGAAGGGAAACAGAGGGGACCCTAGAGGAGGACGAAACAAAACTGAAAAAAAGGTGCTTTGGATGGACGAATAACCAATATGAAATGGATCTAAATGTATAGTATCAGATCTGAAAAATGACTGAACACACTGAAATTTAAGACGACCTGCTTCAGCTAAACTCCTCCTAGAAAGGTGGAAGCATACTGAAGCCCTAGGGGGCTAGGTTCCTACTTCTACGAGTAAAATAGAGAAATTAAAGGTCCAAAACAGGTGGAGACAGAGGTCAGACAACCCTAAACAGCAGCCGAGACAAACCCAGAAAAATCTCAGAAAAATTCCCACAAAAAGTACAGGTTGCAGTTTCTGACCTGATTTCTACAGAGGTCGCAGGTTTGAGGTTTTTTTTTGTGTCCTGGAGGTTCAAGTCATAGGTTTTTGCCCAAAAAGTGCAACCTGCACTTCCGACACTCTCAGGAGCAGGTTTCAAAAAAAAGTGTCGTCTCAGCTGCGGCTGATACTTGTCACCTGTGCAATGGGTCCGAAAACACACGAAAGTTAGAATTTTTACTATTTTAGGGTTTTAGAGGTTCAAAACAACATCAAGAAAAGCAAAACAAGAAGCTAAAGAAAAATCCTAGGGTTTGAAGCAGCTAGTCATGGATGGATCTGAAAAACGACATAGGTCGTAATCGTAAACCCTTGTGGAGTCGCTAGTTGTTAGGATGAATTATAATCGCAAGTGTACGAAAAAATATCACTTTAGCTGTGCATAATAAAAAACCCTAACATCAAATATGGTTGCCAATTTCTTTAGATCTATAGTTAGTTAACCAAGATAAATGCTACACAATCCAGACCTATGCAGTAAAAGACATTAAGCAGTAAATAAAAGAAAGAGTTGCTCCATGCATGCAATAGACAAGAGAAGAATATTTTTAAATAATTTTTGTATATTTGACACCTGGGAAGGGAACATAGAAAGATGTTACCTGTCCCCCTCAATGGGATGGGTTCTTGTATGTCCTCAACACTTCAAATCTAAGATCTCTCTCTCTTCATGGTGTAGAAAACCCAGACAAAAAAAATGGAACTCAAAGGGAGCTCACAAGAAAAATGGTATCAAAATATGACAATGATGGAGGATCGAAGTCTGCCCATAAGTATAGATCTAGAGTGATCTTTAGGCAACAAAAGGTAGTGAGTGAAAGGAAAAAACCTTCTATTTATAACAAAATATTGAGTTAGTGTAAATATTGGTGCATAATTAAAATATTATTAACCAAATCTAGATCCAACTTTTATGGAGTATTTTATTATGTTTATTGGAGGGGAAAATGATTTGAATTTGGTCAAATCCCTTTATTTGTAAATAATAAATAAATAAATGATTTATTTATTATTTTAAGGATGTGGTTGAGTAATAATTAAATAAATAGTGATTTATTCAATTATTTATAAATTATTTAGTCAAATTTAATAAGGAATATTATTTAAATAAGTTTTAAATAATTATTTCTAGAAAATAATAAGATAAATAATGATTTATCTAATTAATTTTCCTGTTTTGGGTTAAATATGACTAGAAATATTAATTAAGCTGTTGTTTAACTAATTATTCCTTGAGGAAAATCAAACAAATATGGATTTATTCAATATTTCCTCATGGGGTTTCCTATTTAGACCATAAAAAACTTAATAAATTAAGGATTACTAAGTTATTTTTCTTAGTGAAAGCAATTTTACTTAGGGTAAAATTGGTCTTGCATGGTGTACTTTGGTCCATCTAATAGTAACAAGTTAGATGACCAAAAATTGGTGTAACAGTTACCTTATTACAAATTCGAATGTACATCCTTGAAATAATTATCTAAATCATATTGCTCTACATAGCTCTCATGCACGAAAAAATTATTCTTAAGAAAAATGGATGCACTAACAATTGGTCTATAAAGCATATCAACAGCCTTGTTATAGATACCTTTATTATACCTTATCACCAAGTGTAATTGTTGAAGAAAACCCATCCATTTGAAGTGCCTTGCTTGCTGTAGCTTTGTTTGTCATTGAAAGTATTGCAATGACCAATGATCCATGTGAATGATTGTTTCCTTACCCATCAAGTAATGTTTCTACTTTTTCACATTTTGCACCAATGCATACAATGCCTTGTCATATGTAGGATAATTAATCACTCCACCATTAAAAGTTTTTAATGAAAGCATATGGGCTTACCATGTTGCATCAAGGTTGTGCCCATGGCATAGTGACTTGCATCAGTTTGAATCTCAAATGATTGTCTCAAGTCAGTAAGTACAAGTACAGGTGTTGAACTAGTCTTTTCCTTCAATGCATCAAATGTTTTTTTTTTTGTTTTCCTCCCCACTGAAAAACTTGATTCACACTTTTCAATGCATGCAATGGAGCTGCAATGGAAGAAAATTCAGAAATGAAATTTCTCCAATATTGGGCTACTCCAAAAAAATTCTAGCCTCTTTCATTGTCTCAGGCTCTAGCTAATTTAAAATGACATCGACCTTAGAGGGATCTATTTTCAACTCACCTCCTCGAACAATATGACCCAAGTAGATTAAGTAAGTTTTACCAAATTCACATTTCAACATCTTTAAAAACAAATTTTCTTTATTCAATACATTTAACACTTTCTTGACATTCATGACATGTTCTTCATGGGACTTGCTGAAAATTAATATGTCATCTAAGTAGACTATCAAAAATTCATCTAGAAAAGGCCTTAAAATATCATTCATTACCTGCATGAATGTAGCAGGATCATTACAAATCCCAAAGGGCATAACCAACCATTCAAACAAACCTTGATTTGTTTTTTATGTTGTCTTCCATATGTCTCCTTCAACGATCCTAATCTGATGATAGCCACTCCTCAAGTCCAACTTAGTGAAATACATGACATATTTTAATTGATCAAGTAAATCATCAATTATAGGAAGAGAGTAATTGTTCTTTACCGTAATCTTGTTCAATGCATGAAATTCCACACACATGTGCCATGTACCATCCTTCTTTAGAACCAAAATGAAAGGTGAACCACATGGTGATGTGTTTGGTCGGATGATCCCTTTGTCAAGAAACTCTTGGATTTTTTTTTTAAATTTCAACATTTTCCATCACGGACATCTTGTACATGCCAATGTTAGGAAGACGAAAATATTGCTGCAATTGGATTTCATGTTGGATTCCTCTTTTAGGAGGAAATCCTTTAAGATCCTGAAACATCTCATCATATTGTGTAACAAATTCAACTAAATCATATTTCATCTTTGTATCACATCCTTTAAAGGCTTCATTATCAACATCAATCTTGGGTTTAATTATCAAAAGTAAAAAATTCTTGCTAGAGTTAACAAGCCTCTTCATTTGACCAACATTCACAACTGAAAGGTTTAGTTTCTTGCGATGTTCTCTAACAATGTACTCAATTCCATTTTTAAACAAATGATACTTGTTTTCATGTCAATGAAAGATAGCTATCATGTCATAAAGATATGGGCTTCCCAAAACAATACCACATATTTCTAATATCACTACATGAAGTTCTACCCCATCAATGAAGTTTGCAATAATGGCGAATTTCATTTTGCAGTTTCTAGTTACTTGCGATAATGGCGATAAGGTTTAGGATGAGGAATGGTTTACAAATTCATTTTCTTGAAAATGTTTTCGGAAATGAGGTTTTCTTGTGAACCACTATCAAATAGAGTATCAATTTCGTTATGTTTTTAGATAACTCTAATATGGAAAAGTTATATTCTTTCCTTTTCATTTTGAGTTTCGTTGAGGAAATTTGAAGAACTAGCAATAGCAATGGATTCCTTACCTTTCAATCCCATGGTTGTAATTTTTGTTTCATCACCCGAATTGGATCCTAAATCATGTTTTATAGTTTTATTTGTCTTTTGTTTTTCTTTTTTGTTAAACTTGTTGGTTCTCATAGCAGGAAGAAGTTTCCAAGAGTGATGTTCATCGTGTCCTTCCTTTGAACATAGTTTGCATGTTAATTTTTCTCCCTCTTTCTTGATGATTAGGTGATCATGTCCAAGTTAAAAAATTGCTCAAAAATGGAAGTTCTTAGAAATGGTTGCAATGTGAATGATAGGAAAGGCCTTGTCGCTGCGATTTTGGCATCGTGAACGGTTCTCAAAACCGAGGTCGTATGTGAAAGTTATGAAGGTTTGAAGTCTCTAGTAAACTCCATTTTTCAGTTGACCAGGTTTAACTTTCAAAATTTTGAAAAATTAAAAAAAGGAATATTCTAATGAATATTCTGGGAATATTCCTTGGAATATTCTAGAAATATTCCTCGAAATATTCCCTCGAATATTCCATTCGGATGAACCATTCATGGACAAGTGTCAGTATTCAATTCGTTTATGGTTTGACTATTTGGAATTTGGCCAATCAGAGGCGCCCACGTGGCAGGCCCGGAGGCCGCCACGTGGCCCAGGGGTCATGAATAAAAATATATATGGATTTCGCAGGATTTGAAACAGAGACCTCTTATTGGTCAACACAACGACCGACCAACTCACCTACCCGTGTGTTTCATAACACCTAAAGGAGTCGTGTTTGTTTTATTGTTTGAATTGAAAAACATTGGAGGGGAAAGAGGCTAGCCCCTTAGGGCTAGCTTGGAGATCACATGGACCAGCCATGGAACCCATCGCTCACAAGCGGCAAGAACGGTTAGCCTAATTGTTAACCATTACAACGTGACCACGTATGTCATGACTTTTAATGCCACGAATTTCGGTTAAGTTTAATGGTGAGGCCGACGGTTCCGGTGGGATCAAATGGTCCATGTGACCATAATAATTAAAATTTATTGTAAAGTGTTAACTGTCTGTCAATTTTGGCACCATTCTGCCTTTTTCGGGGAGTTGGCCAAATTAGCACCCTTAACCGTAGTTCCTCCACTTTTGGTGGGGTTTTCTAGTGACATTGGGCAGTTTTCTTTGGGAGGCCATAACTCTCTCATTTTTTAACCAAATTGGACAAAATTTTAGTCAAATTTGGGTTTCTTGAGCATTCTGAAGAGTTTGGAATAGGTTTCAGAGCGAACAGAGGTGTTTTAAAACAAATTTTTCTTCAGGGAAGAGGAAAGAGCCATCAGGGCCATCAGGGAGATGGAGCTGTATTGGGTTGTACTTCACTGTTTAAGAGCAAGGACATGCCATTGGGGAGCCTTGGACCGGTAGATGTAGCCTAGGAGGGGTGAAATGCCTCATCATTTTGTTGTTTTATGTTATGGTGAAGTTTAATTCCTATGTATTTCTCCTGTGATATATTAAACAGTAAATTTAAATAACAAATCCTCACACATAAAACTCAGAAACATTACCAAAACTACTTTGTTTAACCTGCAAGACATGGAGAACGCTTTGCACACTAAATTAAATGGAAATGGATACTTTGTGTAACATTACAAATAGTTCCATTTTCAGATGAGTTGGTATCAGACCTAGAGTTTTATTCTGCAGTTGTTCTTGTGCAAAGATATAGTTGACTGTTTGCAAGTTTTGATGCTTACGAGGCTTAAACTCAAGAGAGGGGAAGGAAAATTGGTTAGAGAAAAAATTAATCCTCAACCAAGGAGGGCCAGAGAGCCATTAACTCCAACTTTTAATTCACCTCCAAGAGCCATAGAAGAAGCCTCAATCATGTCTTCAAGAGAAGGAGAAGTTCCTGAAGACATTGATCCAAAATAAGAAGAACGGGTGTTCCGAAAGGATTTTTTGGACATGATGGAGATGGTGAGGATACTCTACCAAGAAAGGAATGATAGGATTGTAGGAGAGGGGTCTAAACATCAAAAATAAGGAGAGGGTTCTTCAGGACGAAGAAAAGTGATGACAATTCAAAGAAAGGACATGGATGAAATGGTGATCCACCATCCCCGTCTTCATCCTCTTCCTCTACATTGTCATCCTCTACTTTGGTGAATCAATCTCATAAGTCTAAAACCACTGGAAAAATTCCACTTTTAAATCTGGATGTTAAATTTGAGTTGCCTATGTTTAAAGGTGAAGTCAATGTAGAGACACTTGACAATTGGATAAGCCAGTTGGAAGTTTATTTGAGGATACAAAACCTTCATGAAGATGACACCAAGAGACAATTAGCCTCTTTGAGAATGGAAGGAGCAACATTGGTATGGTGGGATGTCAAGACCAGGGATGAAATTAGAAAACATGGTAAGATCACTTTATCATGGGCTGAATTTATTTCCGAAATTAAGCAAAAATTTTATCCATTAGCTCATTTACAGAAGGCTATCATGAATTGGCAAATTTTTAGACAACGTAAGGGACAAAATTTACAAGATTACACTCAAGAGTTTAGACGAAGGGATTTATTACTTGGAATTGATTTTCATAGCCAAGAGACTTTGCTGAAATACATAGGTGGTTTACACATATATCTTATACATACTATCCTTATGTTCAATCTTACTAGTCTAGACGAGGTTTGTGTACAAGCCACACTTTTAGAGGCTAGAGGTAAAAAATATTTTGATGGGAATGGGGATAGGGAATTTAAAGGCAAAGGGAGAAAAAGAAATGCAAACTTTAGGAAAGAAAAAGGAAAATTATTTTGTAAAAATGGTTCCAAAACAAGCCATGATGAAAACCATTGCTGGAAACTTCATTAGGAGTTGAAGCCAGAAAAATTTAAAACCAAATATAAGGCCAAAGAAAAGGGAAAAACAGTTGCAATAGATGAAAAAGACTTATGGTCTGAATCAGGAGATCAAACTAAAATCATAGCCATGGTACTAAAGAACATAGAGGGGAAAGAGATTGTAAAAGAAACAAATCCCAGTGCTAGCACTTTAAACTGTCACATAGAAGCTCCAAATGAAGAGAGGAGGATAAAGCTATTTCATGTGAGGATCATTTAAAAACACACAAAGATAGACACACTATTTGACAGTTGGTCACAAGTGAATCTCATCTTATAAGACTTAGTCAAGAAGTTGAAACTTGAAACCATTCCACATCCAAAGTCATATCCACTTGGTTGGATTTGCAAGGATGCTAATTTACAAGTTTCAAGGAAGTGCATGTTGCGCTTCGCCATAACAGCTCATTATTTTGACATAGTTCAATTAGATGTGGTATTGCTTGACATTACAGGTGTGGCTTTGGGTAGTCTGTACTTATATGACATAAAAGAGATATTCCATCGCCATGAGAACAAGTATCATATATTCAAGGATGGCAAGGAGTTTATTGTGAGAGCACAGTGGAAGAAGCTAGAGTCTTCTTTAGTGAATGTAGGGCAGCTGAAAAGGCTTGTCAATGCAAGTCAAAATTTGACTTTGTTGATGGTTAAGAAAAAATATTTTGTACATAATCCTTTTCATGTTATTGCTGATGTAAATGATGAAATGTTTCAGTCTGAAAGCACGTCGTCTTTGGAAGAAGATGACAAGATGTTGCACAAGGTGTCTTTGGTGTCGATCGGTGCAGAGAACAAAGTGTCGGTGCAAAGTGGTGCAATAATCCAAGAGAGGGAAAAGCATGCAAGAAAAGAGGACACAAAGTTCAGCATGGATCAATACTGGTTTCAGAATGGCAGATTGGTATGGCGAGAAAACTTGGTCGGGAATAGACAGAAGTACATGTCTCATTCGGAAAAAATTTTCCATGAGGATAGTTGGCAAGGTGAATATTATTTTCAGTTTCCTTTGAAGGTAGGCCATTGCAGGAAAAATATGATTTCTGCAAATTTCAGTTGCTGTTCTACAAGTTTCAAAAATTTGCAGCATGACACAGTCAAGGTTAGCAACATTCGGTCAACAGATTCAAGGAAGAATTTGTCTTTTTATGAGAAGCTCAATTTGATGAAATCAGGGAGATTTCAGTAGTTCAAGGTTGGAGGAGTGGAGAATTAGTCTCCTCATCTTCAGTTTTTGTAATTCAGAGAGATTTTGGGGTCCAAAAGCTTCCCATTGGGGAGGTGTGATTAGGTGATCATGTCCAAGCTAAAACGTTGCTAACAAATGGAAGTGCTCAGAAATGGTTGAAATCTAAATGATCGGAAAGGCCTCATCGTTGCGCTTCTGGCATTGTGAATGGTTCTCAAAACCGAGGTCGTATGTGAAAGTTTTGAAGGTTTTAAGTCTCCAGTAAACTCCATCTTTCAGTTGACCAAGATTGACTTTCAAAATTTTGAAAAATTAAAAAAATAATATTCCAAGGAATACTTCAAGAATATTCCTCAAAATATTCCCCAGAATATTCCATTCAGACGAACCATTCATGGACAAGTGTGAGTATTCAATTCGTTTATGGTTTGACTATTTGGAATTTGGCCAATCAGAGGCCGCCACGTGGCCCAGGGTTCATGACTAAAAATACATATGGAGTCCACGGGATTTGAAATGGAGACCTCCCGCTAGCCAACATAGCGCCTGACCAACTCATCTATTCGTGTGTTTCTTAACACCTAAAGAAGACGTGTTTGTTTTATCGTTTGAATTGAAAAATGTCAGAGGGGAAAGGAGCTATCCCCTTAGGGCTAGCTCAGAGATCACATGGAACAACCATGGAACCCAGCGCTCGCAAGCGGCAGGAACGGTTAGCCTAACCGTTAACCATTACAATGTGACCACGTATGTCATGACTTTTAATGCCACGAATTTTGGTTAAGTTTAATGGTGAGGCTGACGGTTCCGGTGGGATAAAACGGTCCATGTGACCATAATACTTAACATTTATTGTAAAGCATTAACTTTCTGACAAATTTGGTGCCATTCCACCTTTTTCGGGGAGTTGGCCAAATTAGCGCCCTTAACTATAGTTCCTCCACTTTTGGTGGGGTTTTCTAGTGACATTAGGCAGCTTTCTTTCGGAGGCCATAAATCTCTCATTATTTAACCAAGTTGGACAAAATTTTAGTCAATTTTGGGTTTATTGAGCATTCTGAAGAGTTTGGAATAGGGTTCAGAGTGAACAGAGGTGTTTTATAGAAAAATTTTCTTCAGGGAAGAGGAAAGAGCCATCAGGGCCATCAGGGAGATGGAGCTGTATCGGGTTGTACTTCACTGTTTAAGAGCAAGGACATGCCATTGGGGAGCCTTGGACCAGAAGATGTAGCCCGGGAGGGGTGAACTACCTCATCATTTTGCTGTGTTATGTTATGGTGAAGTTTTCTTGCTGTGTATTTCTGTTGTGATATATTAAACAATAAATTTAAATAACAAATCCTCACACATAAAACTCAGAAACATTACCAAAACTACTTTGTTTAACCTAAAAAACATGGAGAACACTTTACACACTAAATTAAATGGAAATGGATACTTTTCATAGCATTACAAATAGTTCCATTTTCAGATCACTTGATGGAAGCATTTTTCTTCCCTTTTCCTTTTAATTTTCCCTTTCATTTGTCTCCACCCTTAAATGGATTTTTTCTTCCCTCTTGTGGCACATTTATACCTCTTGATTCTAGATGTGTTGCCTGTAGACAAACCTCACCTAAATTTGTAGGGTTAAACATGAGAATAGTGTGTCTCAAGTAGCTATGTAAACCTCCAATGTATTTGAGTAAAGTGTCTGGAGAGGATAAATCGACACCCAATATCAATGCTTTCCTTCTAAACTCTTCAGTATAACTTTTCACACTTTGACCCTTTAATTGCCTAAAGTTTTGTCAATCCATGATCACTTTCTGCATGTATGCTAAAGGATAAAATTGTCTTCTCAATGCAGCCATAAAATGATTCCAATAAGTTGTGATCTTACATGTTTTCTTGATGTCCTCTTGTGTTTTTGCTTCCCACCAAATGAGTGTTTCAGTTTCCAACCTTAATGAAGCAAGTTGAATATTGGTCTCATCATATTTGATCCTTTGTATTCTACAATACACTTCAAGCTAACATACCCAATTATCTAATTTCTTAGCATTTACCTCTCCATTATACATCTATAGGCAATTAAAACTTTAAGTCAAGTTTCAAAAATGGAGTTTTACCATGTCCCTTTGGAGAATGTGGAGGTGTTTGTGAAGGGGTTTATGTAGAATATGATGATGAGGAGAAAGGTGGAGTTAGAGGTGGTTTATCACCATTATCACCATTCCCTTTCGGAGGCTTCTCTCGATTTGCTCCATATTCCTCTGGAGGATTTTAGCTCTCACCTTGCAACCTTGAATTCCTGTCCTCATAGACAACTTTCACCATTTAACTCATGTCAAAGAATGATTTCCTAAAATCCTTCTCGTCCTTAGTCATATTGTCAGGCTCTCTTTGATGTGCCATGAATAGTGAGGCTTTTGGTGAAACTTGAGGTGAAATTGGTGGTGGAGATTGTGGCAAATGTGCTCTCCTTGAACTAGCTTAAGGACTTTCTCCCACAAGTTTTCATTCTCCTAGTTTGAGCTTCAACCTTGGCATCAGAAACAATTGCAACATAATTGAACCCTCAACACAATCATAGAACCAAAGCTTTGATACCAAACTGATCTATATATGTAAAATTGAAGGTTTATGATAAAATAATTCAAGTGAAATTTTAGGTTTTTTATGCAATTTAACAAGTTGCAATAGCTCATTAATCAAGTGGTTAAACTCAGTTTTGGAGAAAATAATAGAGACAACGGTACCATAAAAAAAACACAAGACAAAAAATTATGAAGGAGTTAGTCGCTACTGAGCTACATCTCTTGTTCCAACTTCCAATCTTTGGCCTCTTTCATTATGCTCAAAAATATGTGTTTGCATTAATTTGTAGTGCTCAGAATGCAAAAATAATGTCTATAATGTCTCCAAAACATAAAAAGCCCCTAACTAGGCTCTTTCTCCACTTAAAAAGGTAAAAAAATGAATGTATTATGCTCCAAAACAATTTTCCAACTAAATTTCCCCCAATTCGCACCCCCTGCAATCCATTCTATAACTTACGAACTTTTCAGCCACGTAGCGCAACAAATTTTCCCCGCGCTGACGAGATTCGTGTTAGTTCGGATGCAATTTTTCGAACGGTTTAAATGTTGGTGACCCCCACAAATAAATCATAACGAGATACTTGGAAAAATAAGAGTCGTCAGATCTGATATTTGTTTGAACTATCACGCTAAACCCTCAACCCATCTCCGACCAAGGTTCAAGGGTGGTAAGGTTCAGTTAACACCGTCGGTTAAGATTTGAAACTTCGTGCCAAATATTTAAACCAACGCCACATTGATTGTGGTAATATTATAGTTCTGTTAGAGCTCATACCCGTTTGAAACCATGGTAACATTATATTGAGCCGGATTTGGGGTTGGATAGTTTGCACTGTGTGCCATATGTAGTAATTGTTGATCGACTCAAGGTGGCTCCATGGTAAGCTATAATTCCACCAGGAATTGAAATCTATTTCATTGTACTGTGATTGATGTTGTAACATGTGGTTTTTGGCTGGGGTTAGCCCCACACCACTTTCTGCCTGACCTCTGGTCTCGTGGGTTGGGTGGACCGGGGGCTAGGGATTAACACTGACCCCGATCCCCAATACAAATTTCAATAAACTTTAAATATGGCCTGAGGACTATGAATAGTAAGAAACATTGGTCGCACAGTGGTGAAGCATTGTGCTGCCACCCAAGAGGTCTGTGGTTTGATTCCCATGGAGGCCTTGTTTGGCCATATACCAAAATTTTATTACACCAACAGGAGGCCACATGGAAACGAACAATTTTCCCACGTGGATATCCCCCATTGGCCGATCCTTAACACATAAACATCCACCATTGACGAGCCAATAAAAGGGAGACACTTGTCAAAAAACCATTGGCCAACAAAAATACAATCACCTTGCCTAATCACATGCCTAGTCAGCGTACGAACTGCTGACTCGGCATACCTTCAAATCACCTTTTAAAATTTTAACCGTTTGAGAAAACGGTCAGAACGAAATGTTGGGAGCATACGATATTGTTTTTTAGTGAAACAAGTACACTTGATTTAGGGCGATGAAATATTTGTTTTGGCGCTAGTTTCAAGCACTTTTGAACACTTTGAATTTTTATCATTTTACTGATCCACTAGATCAGATGGTAGCCACCAATAAGCTCCAAAAGGTGTAACATGAGGATCCAAAAGAGGGGGAGCGACTATTCCACTCATAGATGTGGGTAAGGGGTTCACCGGTGCAGTTCATCATTGAAGTGGAGCCAGAATAACCTAATATCAGTGGAGCTTATTGAGAGATTGAAGCTGCTGTCAACGTCGCACCCACAATCATGCACCATCAGTTTGTTTCGGTGAGATATCTGTGTCATCCAACAATTTCAATTTCCTTATATAATCAAGCCCTTTTCAAATGAGGTATTATGAGAATTTTTCACTCTTTAAGTTTAAGATGTTATATTAGGTCAACCATACCTATGGAAACATCATGTTGTATATGTGTCCATACCTCGTTCTATTATTACTACGTAGGTTCAAAAGTTGTACATGATACAAAAGGTAGCGTTGCCTACCACAATTTCTTTGATCTCCACTAAACAATGCAGTAAGATCATTTCCTAAATTGGGAAATTTGTCCTGCTTATGATTCACCCTCAAAACAAGAGGAAAATTGTTAGCAAATCAACAACCTTTAGAAAAGGCTCCTATGCACGATAGTAGTGGATGGACAAGGTCATCTTCACATTACCCACATGGGTACCCCTACATTTTTAGGTCAAACTCTCCATCGATATAACCCCCGGCATGCCACTACCTAATGGAATGGTATATTTATGCTATGTTCTGGAGAGCGATGAAATCAAGAGGCACATTATGCCAAGCTCCTCACCCTGTGGGAGCCTTATCATGTTGGGATAGAAGAAGGACATAAACATGAGGCTTTGTATTGACTATCACGAACTGAATAATATCACTCGCTAGAATAGGTATCCAATCACACAGATCGATGACCTTCTAGAACAAATCAGGGGGGCCAAATATTTCAGCAAGATTGACTTGAATTCTGGTTACCACCATGTACAAATTGAACACTCCGATAGGTGGAAAACTATCTTCAAATCCAAGGAGGGCCTTTTTGATGGTTGGTGATGCCTTTCAGGTTAACAAATTCCCCCGCAAACTTCATGAGGTTGATGGAGGACATATTTTTTCCCTTCACCAACTCGTTTGTGGTAGTATATTTGGACAACATCACGATCTTCACTCAGATTTGGGAAGAGCACCTACACCATATTCAACAGGTCCTCCAAACCATATGACAACAAAATTTATGTGCCAATTTGGAGAAATGCACTTTTTTCATTAAAGAGGTTCAATATCTGAGGTACATCCTTGATGATTGGGGTGTGCATGTCGACCCTACCAAGATACAAGTTATTTGGGATTGGCCATCCCCAACCACTCTAACAGAGCTCTGCAACCTTCTGGGTATTGCCAATTTCTACCGCAAGTTCGTGTTGGGTTTCTCTCATACCACCTGAACTTTGAGTCAAGTCACCAAGGGTGGAGAAAAAGCAAAGTTATTTTAGTATGAATCCTAATAGAAGGAATTTTCTAAGTTGAAGCATCACCTCTGCTTCACACCGTGCTCACATTACAAGACCTACAAAAAAAATTTGATATTGAGTTAGATGCCTTCGACTATGCTATTGGCACAATTCTTACTCAACAGGGGAATCCAGTGCTATATCACAATGAGACACTTTTAGACACAATCAAATGTATCCCACCTATAACAAAGATATGTATTATATTGTGCAAGCCTGCTGACAGTGGAAGCATTGCATTCTAGGGAAGGAAACTATCATCCACACAAACCCCCAACCCCTTAGTTTATCTAAACACAAGGTAAGGTCTAGAATGATCGCCATCAGAAGTGATCCACATACCTGAAACAATACCATATAAACATTAAGTACAAGAACATAAACACCAATAATGTTGCAAATTGCCTTAGTCAACCGTCGGTCATGGTACTAACTGTTGTGGATTATCTGCATATCCTTTTCTATTTTATTTTGAAAATCGAAAAATAAAAAAAATATGAAATTTCAAAAAGCATATGCTATAGTATAATGTTTTTATACTGTATCATTAAAAAAAAATTAAATGTTTCTAGGTGCTCAGTGCAGATTAAAATTTATCATTAAGCTCTATTTGAATGTATGTATACTTCATGTTTAAGTTTTGAGAAACTCTCCGAGCGAGATTTGTGATCGTTGAATATTGAAACTGGACGAGTCAATGCGGAGGCACAAAGAGTTCGTTAATTATCAAATGCAATTCCCCCGTAATTGAGTAGTTTGACCGCAGGTGAGCCGTGATCAACGGCTTGGATTCATTACGGGGGGCTCAAGTCGAAGTTCACCGCCGTACTCTAGGAGCCCCCGCGGTGACGTTATAAAGCGAGGTGGAAGACAACTGTACTCCACGACAACAGCATTACACGTCATTACAGGAATTTAATATGGCTTTGCGTAGTTGTTAAAAGGTTTGTTTTATCCCGTTTTCAAATTACCTGCTGTCATTTTCCCCTTTCGAGCTATATTACCGCCACCTTTCCGTTCGCCATCTGTTGTCCGTTAAGCCATGGCAAAAAGAGTCTCACTATCTGGTACTACAAACCTCGATTCCCTTATGGACAGTGAAAAAGACGTCCAAGATACCACGTCTTCTGTAAACCATTCCTTATTGTATCATCAAGTGACCCTAAATGCTGAGAAATCCCCAGTTTTTTCCGCCATGAAGAAATCCGGTGTCTTATCTGCTTGTATCCCAAAAGCCCATTTCTTTCCCGAATTTATCTCGTGGTTGGTTTCTTCAATGTATCCTGGTAAGTGCTTCATAATGAATTCGCAGGGAGAAAATGTTCTGCAGGTGTCGACGCAGCTAATTCACCAAGCACTTTGCTTTCCTGAAAACGAGTCACCATTGCAATTCTCTGAAGATTCATTGGCGCGTTATTTTGAGAACCTTTCAGGTGAAGAATTTGATCAACGTATGTCCCATTTGAGATCAAATTCAAAGGAAGTTCAACTAGAAGGAGAAGAATTCAGTTTGGAAGTGTTTGATGCTGAGAATAGACCAGTTCTGAGTTGTATTGCAGAGATTTTGGCCAAAGACAATGACCTTACAATTGATAAATCAGTATTGGGAATGTACGCGCTGATGATGAAACCTGGGGTTGTTCTCGACATTCCATCTTTCTGGAAAGATATTGTCAATTCTCAGTTGATGACCTTTCCTCTTACAGGTTTCTTTAAATTCCCGTCATTGATTGTTTATTTATTCTTATATCAAAATGTCGAAGAATTTATGAGTTTGGGGTTGAATATAGTTGATGTCAACAAACAAAAGCAATCAGTTTTATTTTGGAATGACATAACTAGAAAAGAGTAAAATGAAGCAGGGTTATTTGAGTTTTCCAGTCATTATATGTCTATTGCTTATAGAATTTTGAATGGGGTTTCTCCTCCGTGTTTTCTACCAAAAGCCCGGGAGTTTCTACAGTTAGGACCTAGTCGCAAATTCAGAGATTGGTTTGTGTTTGAAGAATATTAGGAGATAAGATTGTATGGAGCTAATATTGAGACTTACAGGCTCCCAACTTTTGTGCCTATGCGGCTTTTTGCCCTTGAATTCATAAGACAGAGCCTTAATGTAGATCAGGTGCACTTTCTTCCCATGAAGAAAGGTTTTATGTATAAATTTCCTATGAGTGTGGGACCTTTCTTGGTCAATATGAGGCAATATTTTGATGAAGTTTCTAAGATGTTGGAAGAGACACATTTTCTATTAGGATAAAAATGGTCATATGATCCGCATGGAGTGATTTCCCAAAGAAGAATTGAGAATGGATATTCTGCGTTTTCTCACGTAAGCAGACCTGATCATGAGAAGCTGGCAAACCCAGACGAAATAAATACATCAAAAACGAGCATTCAAACACCTGTTATAACTGAAAGGGAAAATAAAAGAAGTAGGGATGATGTTGTTGAGGTAGATGATGAAGAGCCAAGAGAGGAGAAGAGAACTAAATTGGCCAAAGATCATTCTTCAAATTCACCAGGTTTTACCTTCCATATAAATGAAGAACAAAATGCTCCCTCTTCTCCTAGAGGTCATGAGATTTATTCAGAGAAGATGCCCTCAGTCAAACAATTATTTACACAGATTGAAGAGAAAAATCAAAGAATAAAAGCTAATGTAGAAGCTCAGGCAGAGCATCACATAGCTGTTGATCAGACTAGGTTGTTGACTGTAATGGACCTTGAAAAGGATCAATTCAGAATGGCTCTAACACATCCAACAGGGATGTCCCTTGGATCTTCAAGCAGTTTTAATGCGGTAAATATAACCATGGATGTGAAGAAGATCCCACTGTGGGATAAGATGAATCTTCATATGCAGACTGGACAGTTAATTGTCAATTATTTAACCAAGACCAATGCCACAACTGTTAAAGCTGAAAACATGCTAGCGAATGTGATCAAACAGTTCAAGATGGAGAAGGCTAATTCAAGGGCCTTATCATTTCAAAACGAGGAATTGAAAAAGATTATCATGAAAATTGGTGTAGATCCTAGCGACAAAGCTGCAATACAGAAGCTCATGAAGAGTGCAGAAATAGAGATATCTTCCTTGAGAAAAAAACTAAAGTTACCTGCTGCAGAGCATTCAATGGTTGCAGAAGTAGCAGAGGTGGAGAAAGAAAAAGAAGAGCCGCGTCTGCAATTGTTGCGGAAAGATGAAGAGTTGTCTAAAGTAAAGCAGACTGCTATATCTTTACAAAACCATATTGAAAGTCATACTTGTACTTTTGTTTTTCATACAGGTCATACAAATCCCCAAGCACAGATTTCTCAACTTAGCACAGAGATGAAGATGGCAGAAGGAGATCTAAAGCGAGCTCAATCAGAGTTAGAAACGGCCACCAAGGTCATACAGACACTAGAAAATGAAGCGAATGGGAATAAGCAGAAATTACAAAAGGCTGAAGCTGAGATTAAAGACCTTAAAGAGAAGTTAAAAGGTAATATTTCCCTTATAAAGGTTAAAGATATTATTTGGGGTGAAATTGTCTCAGAAATGAAGTCCAATTGGAATTTCCTGAATATAGTTGCTAAGGAGAAAAGCTTGATCTCAGAACATGAAGAATAAATACTATCTGATAAACAAACAACAATCAAGAGAGCAAATTGGGCTAGAAAGTTCATAAACTTTATTAATGCCAAGTCAAATGAGGAGTTAGAAGATATTGGGATACAAGATAGATACTTTTATGCTGCAGAGGTGAATAAGATGATAATCAAGAATGATCTTCGAAGAGTTGCAGAGAAGAGGCTACTAGGGCTCAAGGAGACAGTGAAGAAGTTTGATATATCATTTGATAAATTGACAAGAACAGGTTTACCTTCATGCTGGACAGAGAAATGAAATATTATGTCATGGGACTTTTATGAAAATTTGTTAACATTGGCAAAAAGCAAGGCGGATAACAGGCATGAAAAGACGCAAATTTTAAAAGGAGAAACAATGTTTAATTTCTTGCAGAGACATTTTAATTTGTTATGGATGGTGAAGACTCTCTTCACAGAAAGGCCTACACACAGTCAAGTTGTTTCATTCAGGTTGGAATATCATAGTTTCAAGAATTCCCCAATAACCCAAAGTGAGCTATGGAAAAAATTCAAAACATTTTCAATCGACACAGCGAAAGGGATCCCAATGTCTCAACCAAGAGTAGTCGTTGACTCAACAACCGCATCAGAAGCAGTTGTTCTTATAGATTAGGAGTGTTCAAGTTCAAATTATCCATTTTTCTCAAAATTATGTAAATTGTAATATGATTTTTTGAGGCATGTGCCTCTGTAACAGTCAGTAGTTTAAGCAGTTAGAATTAGTTAAAGCAGTTAGAGTCAGTTTCATTATTGGAAACTATCTTGTGATTCTGTATTTAAAGATAATTTCAAGAAAGACAGAGGTTCCGAGTTTTGGAACCTTGAAGAAAAATTTTGTACTGAAGAATTGCAAATCAATGAAAGAAGTATGCAAGTTTCTATCATTCTGTTTATGCTGAGAGTTTATCCAGTTTACATAATGTTTTCATATCTATGAATGAAATAGAGTAATTTGAGCAGCGGGTCTTTTTATACATGTGTATTTAAGAGTTAAATAAACCTTAATGTGCGCTCCTCTATTTTAACTTTATCTTTACATAATTCTTCTGGGTTTTAAATTGGTAGATTCTGTTTTAAACAGCATATCAGTTTGAAATCCTCTTCTTGTTTTCTTCCATTCATTCATTTAAGCATAAGTGGAATATGGCATTGCAGAAACATGTATGGGTTTGATATTTGAAGGTTACAGAATCAATTTTTAAGGTTTTTTAATATAGAGACAAAATATCTTCATTTGTGACAGAATTAGATAAGGTCTTAAGCATAGATTCCTTATCACAGCAAAGGAATTTTTTCTTAAGGTACAACATTAATTGGCGTCGTTGCCGGGGATGAAGATTCGAAGACTTTCCCTGGGTTTGTTTTACATTTCCTCTGGTTGTTCAGAGATGAGGAAATAGTAAGCTGTGTTTGTTTTAAAATAGCTCTGGCTCCCAAGAAACCTCACACGAGGTCGGATACCTCTTAGCAAAAAGCTCCTGTTTTGTCTGATCCTGAGAAGCTTGTTTCCAAGAAGGGCCGGAAACCAAAAAAATTTGATAGACCAGAAGTTACACTGCTCGCACCAGGTATTATTTCACGTACTCCCTCATCCAAGAATATTTCGAGGAAACTCATTTTCTTGGAAAAAGAATCCTCACCATCACCCATTCATTTCCAAGAACCCACATTAGAAGAGCAATCTTTAGAGTTTGTGTTTTTCCCGTTTACAGAAACTCAACCTCATACAGTCGCCAGTTCTTCTGTAGTCGTTCTTACACCAAATCCTATATCAGTTGTTCCACCTCATTCACCCCCATCTACAACTGGCATTCATTTCACCCCCGCTCAAGGAGTAGTTAACCCGGGCATAAACATCACAGCCCCTGCTTTCTTGATGAATAGATATGCACCATTAAATCTACCCCAACCACTGCATGATATGCCTTAGGAGTATCTCAAGCTACTCCCTAGATTTACTGGTGAAGATGAAATAACTGCATAATAGCACTTGCCCCTGTTTTTCACATTTGCTGAGAATTTAAATGTTGAACATTTGGACGTTGTAATGAGACTTTTTGTTCAGTCTCTAAGTGGAGAGGCAAGGTAATGGTTTAAAGGATTTCCTAATGGTTCCATAAATGATTGGGATGCCCTAGAAAGACGTTTCATCGAGAGATGGGGTGAAAAGAGGGACCACAGTTATTCTTTGACAGAATTTAATGCAATAAAGAAGAAATCTGATGAAAATATGAGTGATTTTGTGAAAAGATTTAACAAATTGTATAATAGTTTTCCTGCAGAAATGAAGCCTCCTCCTATTGGAGCAAGGGTTGTTTTTGCTGGTGCATTTGAGCCAGAGTTCAATTTCACATTGAGAGAAAGAAGGTCTCCTACTTTGGAGCAGATTCAAACTGATGCTCTGGAGATTGAGGCTAATATGTCCGCTGCTGGTAAAGTTCAAGATAAAGGAAAAGCTAAAGAATAAGCCTCATCTCAAGATCAGAGAATTGACGATATGAATAAGGTCATAAAAAATTTGTCTAATAAATTGGTGAAGTTGGAAATAGATAATAAGCCTGCAAGACAAAATAGAGGGGTTTTTAATCCCCAATTTAAAAAACAGCCCCTGTAGATTCTACAAAGAGAAAGGAAAGATCAAGATCAGGTGTAAGCACCTTTGTATATAGAAGCAGCTCCATCCCGTTCAGCAGATGATGATGATGAGAAAGAGGATGATGCTCGAATTTTTGCTGTGTACATGGAAGACGATGAAACAGAAGAAGAAGCTGAGGAAGAAGGAGTGGAAGGAAATGAAGAAACTGATCTTTCATTTGATCAATAAGAGATGGATGATTACTGCAGACAGTTCACAGACTTCATGCAATCAAAATTACATAAAAAATACGATTTGAGGTCAAAGAAGAGGTTAAGAACTCAAGATGATGAGGGAAGAGAACCAGAAGCAGTATCTGCTCCAATGGCGACTCCATTACAGAAAAACTAGATCAAGAAGTCAGATAAGGGGAAGCAGCCCAGGAATGAAGAAAAGGAAAAGGAAAAATAGCAATTTGAGGCTTCTCAAACAAAGATCAAAGATTCTAATGTACCTTTTGTATCTCCGGAAGGTAACCTTGTAACTTTTTCTTTCAAATTGGAGTTTGAGTCCACTAATAATGTAGTGGAATATGAAGCATTAATCATTAGTCTACAGACAGCTAAGCAAATGGGAATTCAGTCTATGACCGTGTTTGGTGATTCTGAATTAATCATAAGACAAATAAATAATTTGTGTCAAACTAAACATCCCAGATTAAGAGCATATAGGAATGAGGTTTGGGATTTAATTGAAAACTACTTTGAAGCTTTCAACTTACAGTTTGTTCCAAGGGAAGAGAATAGAATGGTTGACTCTCTAGCAGTTGCATCCAGTACATTCAAGCCTCTGATCAATCCGAGACTAAGGTATGAAATTGCAATGAGAGATAGACCTTCAATCCCTGACAATGTCAAACATTGGCAGGTCTTTGAGGATGATGAATAGATTAAGCAATTTTTGTTGATGATCGAAGATTTTGAAGATCATCAGATTGATTTGGAAACTGATGAAGATGAGTTGGCTGGTAAGACTCTGAAAAAGAAGATTGGTGGTCAGGAGATTATTCAGTTGAAAGACAATGTTTTTCCAAGAGGCTTGGTGCCTCTCGAAAGAATGTTTGATGCAAATGACATGGCAGTAAATCAGAAGAAATCAAACCAAGATGAGAATGTGGAAGATTGTAATTTAGGAACTCAACATGAGCCTAAAATGATCAAATTGTTCAAAGGATTCCCGAAGGACTATAAAGAGAGGTACATAGATCTTTTCAAACAATTCAAAGATGTATTTGCTTGGTCTTATGATGATTTGAAGAAGTATGATAAGAGTATTATACACCATAAAATCCCATTGAAATATGGAGTCAAACCTCATAAACAGAAGCTTAGACAAATCAATCCATTATTGTTGGCTCTGATTGAAAAGGAGGTAAATAAATTGTTGCAGGCCAAAATAATTGTTCCTCTCAGATATTCAGATTGGGTTTCCAATATTGTACCAGTTAGAAAGAAAAATGGAGAGATAAGGCTATGCGTAGATTTCAGGAACCTGAATAGGGCCTCATTGAAAGATAATTATCCTTTGCCGAAGATGGATTTTGTCTTACAAAAAGTGACTGGAGCTTACATATTATCTATGGTGGATGGTTTTTCAGGGTATAATCAGGTTGCTGTGGAGAAGGGAGATAAAAAGAAAATTGCTTTCACTATGCCTTGGGGGACATTCATGTATGCCAGGATGCCGTTTGGCCTAATGAATGCAGGAGCCACATTCCAAAGAGAAATGGATATTGCATTTGTAGGAGATGAATTTGTGGTTGTTTATCTGGATGATGTCACAATTTTTTCAAATTCTGATGAGGAGCATCTAGAGCATTTGCAGAAAGCCTTCTTGAAGTGTAGGAAATATGTTTTATCGCTGAATCCTAAAAAATATTTGTTCACTCTGAAGGAGGGTAAACTTCTAGGACATATTGTTTCTAAACAAGGAGTGAAGATTGATCCAGCGAGAGTTGAAGCAATACAGTCAATTCCACTGCCCAGAAGTAAGAAAGATATTCAGAGATTCCTTGGGAAAATTAATTTTCTGAGAAGATTTGTTCCTAATTACGCAGAGATTGTCAAGAAAATAACAGACATGTTGAAAAAGGATGCAGAGGTGAAGTGGGACAAAGAAGCAAGAGAATATTTTCAAAGAATTAAAGCAGCTCTGAAGGAAGCACCTGTTCTAATAAGTCCAGATTATCTGAAGCCATTTCAAATTTTCTCATTTGTGTCTCCCTCAACGATTGCAGCTGTGTTATTACACAGAAATGAAGAAAAGTGTGAGCAGCCTGTAGCGTATTTTAGTAAGGTACTCCGAGATGCAGAATTAAAATATAATATATTGGAGAAACAAGTATATGCTCTAGTGAAAGCATTGAAAGCATTCATAACTTATATCCTTCATTCTCAAATCTTAGCATACGTTCCCAATTCTGCTGTAAAGGATGTTTTAGTACAGAGTGATGTAGAAGGGAAAAGAGGCAAATGGATTGCTAAAATCCAAGAATACGACCTGGATATTAAACCAACAAAATTGATCAAAGGATTGGGACTGGCCAAATTATTAACAGAATCAAATTTCCAAGCACTGGGAATTAATTTATTAGCACCTGTAGAGGAGGTCGATGGAGAAATAGGTGATATTCAGTCAAAGCTAGCAATTAAATATAAATTCCTTTGCTCAAACTGGTACAAGGATATTGTTCATCATTTATTCTTTCTTTCTTGTCCTCCTTCAATAGACAGAACTAAATACAGAGCTTTGAAACTTAAGGCTCAACCTTATGTAATAATTGAAGCAAAGCTATATTGGAAAGATCCTGCTGGTGTGTTATTGTTATGTTTGATAGAGGAGGAAGTTCCAGAAGTAATCAAAGAATATCATGAATGCTTGTGCGGGGGTCAATACAATTGGAAGGTAACTGCTCATAAAGTTTTTAAATCGGGTTTCTATTGGCCATCTGTGTTTGCTGATGTATATAAAGCAGTCAGAAGTTTTCAAAAATGCCAGCTGTTTGCAGAAAAGAAAAAGTTAGCCCCTTTACCTCTTCTCCATGTTTTTATTGAAGAACCTTTCAGACAATGGGGATTGGATTTTATTGGAGAAATAAATCGACCATATAGTGGGAAATTTAAGTGGATCATTACTGCTACAGATTATTTTACAAAGTGGGTGGAGGCAATCCCTACCAGGAAGGAAAATGATTTGGTTGTTATGAAGTTTCTAGAAGAAAATATCTTTAGCAGATTTGGATGTCCAGTAAAGATTGTGACAGATAATGCACAAGTTTTCAACTCAATCAGGTTTATTAATTTCTGTCAGACTTACAATGTGATCTTGTCTCATTCTACAACTTATCATCCACAAGGGAATGGATTGGCAGAATCTTCTAACAAAACATTGGTAAGAATTCTAAAGAAGACAATAAATGAAAACCAAAAGAACTGGGATTCAAAGCTAATTTTTGTGCTATGGGCAACGAGGATGACCACTAGAAGATCCACTGGTAAGTCACCTTATGAGCTAGTATATGGGACTCAGGCATTGTTTCCCACTCAGTTGGTGAAACCTGTGATTTCTTTCCTTCAAGATGCTCAAGAGGAACCTAATGCCATGATTAGAAGAATGAATAATGTAATGGAGTTAAATGAAAACAGAAATAAAGTTCGAGAGAATTTTCTTACCTACCAGCAAAAAATGAAGACAATATTTGATAAGAAAGCAAAAGAAGTCATGTTTCAGAAGGGAGATCTGGTATTAAGGTGGGATACCCGGAAGGAAGACAAAGGGAAACATGGAAAATTTGATCCCTTGTGGTATGGTCCGTTCAAAATTTATGAAGTCAGGATGAATAATACATTCATGTTGGAAAATATTGAAGGAGAAGTAATAGATATGCCTGTGAATGGGAAATATCTAAAACATTATTTCCAACATTAAAAGCTGTTTGACCACCATTTTATATATCCGGTGTGATCATTGTACATATTTCATCAAGAAATTTTTGACTCCATGCCAGAGGTGAAGGCACAGATCTGCAGGTTCTTAGTGTTTCATGGCAAAAACACTATCCCTAGGTGGAGCCAGATGTTTTGGATCATCTGCATATCCTTTTCTATTTTATTTTGAAAATCGAAAAATAAAAAAAATCTGAAATTTCAAAAAGCATATGCTATAGTATAATGTTTTTATACTGTATCATTAAAAAAAATGAAATGTTTCTACGAGCTCGCTGCAGATTAAAGTTTATCATTAAGCTCTATTTGAATGTATGTATACTTCATGTTTAAGTTTCGAGCAACTCTCCGAGCGGGAGTAGTGATCATTGAAGATTGAATCCAGACGAGTCAATGTGGAGGCGCAAAGAGTTCGTTAATTATCAAATGCAATGCCCCCGCAGTTGACTATTTTGACCGTGGGTGAGCCATGATCAACGGCTTGGATTCATTGCGGGGGGTGCAAGTCAAAGTTCACCTCCGTACTCTAGGAGCCCTCGCGGTGACGTTATAAAGCGAGGTGGAAGACAGCTGTACTCCACGTCAGCGGCATTACACGTCATTACAGGAATTTAATATGGCTTTGCGCAGTTGTTAAAAGGTTTGTTTTATCCCGTTTTCAAATTACCTGCTTTCATTTTCCCCTTTCGAGCTATATTACCGCCACCTTTCCGTTCGCCATCTGTTGTCCGTTAAGCCATGGCAAAACGAGTCTCACTATCTGGTACTAAAAACCTCAATTCCCTTATGGATAGTGAAAAAGACGTCCAGGATACCACGTCTTCTATAAACCATTCCTTATTGTATCATCAAGTGACCCTAAACGCTGAGAAATCCCCAGTTTTTTCCGCCATGAAGAAATCCGGTGTCTTGTCCGCCTGTATCCCAAAAGCCCATTTCTTTCCCGAATTTATCTCGTGGCTGGTTTCTTCAATGTATCCTGGTAAGTGCTTGATAATGAATTCGCAGGGAGAAAACGTTCTGCAGGTGTCGACGCAGTTAATTCGCCAAGCACTTTGCTTTCCTGAAAACGAGTCACCACTGCAATTCTCTGAAGATTCATTGGCGCGTTATTTTGAGAACCTTTCAGGTGAAGAATTTGATCAATGTATGTCCTATTTGAGATCAAATTCAAAGGAATTTCAACTAGAAGGAGAAGAATTCAGTTTGGAAGTGTTTGATGCTGAGAATAGACCAGTTCTGAGTTGTATTGCAAGGATTTTGGGCAAAGACAATGACCTTACAATTGATAAATCAGTATTGGGAATGTACGCGCTGATGATGAAACCTGGGGTTGTTCTTGAAATTCCATATTTCTGGCAAGAGATTGTCAATTCTCAGTTGATGACCTTTCCTCTTACAGGTTTCTTTAAATTCTCGTCATTGATTGTTTATTTATTCTTATATCAAATTGTCGAAGAATTTATGAGTTTGGGGTTGAATACATTTGATGTCAATAAACAAAAGCAATCAGTTTTATTTTTGAATGACATAACTAGAAAAGAGGAAAATGAAGCAGGGTTATTTTAGTTTGCCAGTCATTATATGTCTATTTCTTATAGAATTTTGAATGGGGTTTCTCCTCCATGTTTTCTACCAAAAGCCCAGGAGTTTCTACAGTTAGGACCTAGTTGCAGATTCGGAGATTGGTTTGTGTTTAAAGAATATTCGGAGATAAGATTGTATGGAGATAATATTGAGCCTTACAGGCTCCCAACTTTTGTGCCTATGCGGCTTTTTGCCCTTGAATTCATAAGACAGAGCCTTAATGTAAATCAGGTGCACTTTCTTCCCATGAAGAAAGGTTTTATGTATAAATTGCCTATGAGTGTGGGACCTTTCGTGGTCAATATGAGGCAAGCTTTCGATGAAGTTTCTAAGATGTTGGAAGAGACACATTTGCTATTAGGAGAAAAATGGTCATATGATCCGCATGGAGTGATTTCCCAAAGAAGAATTGAGAATGGATATTCTGCGTTTTCTCACGTAAGTAGACCTGATCAGGAGAAGCTGGCAAACCCAGGCGAAATAAATACATCAAAAATGAGCATTCAAACACCTGTTATAACTGAAAGGGAAAATAAAAGAAGTAGGGATGATGTTGTTGAGGTAGATGATGAAGAGCCAAGAGAGGAGAAGAGAACTAAATTGGCCGAAGATCATTCTTCAAATTCACCAGGTTTTACCTTCCATATAAATGAAGAACAAAATGCTCCCTCTTCTCGTAGAGGTCATGAGCTTTATTCAGAGAAGATGCCCTCAGTCAAACAAATATTTACACAGATTGAAGAGAAAAATCAGAGAATAAAAGCTAATGTAGAAGCTCAGGCAGAGCATCACATAGCTGCTGATCAGACTAGGTTGTTGACTGTAATGTACCTTGAAAAGGATCAATTCATAATGGCTCTAACACATCCAACAGGGATGTCCCTTGGATCTTCAAGCAGTTTTAATGCGGTAAATATAACCATGGATGTAAAGAAGATCCCACTGTGGGATAAGATGAATCTTCATATGCAGACTGGACAGTTAATTGTCAATGATTTAACCAAGACCAATGCCACAGCTGTTAAAGCTGAAAACATGCTAGCGAAAGTGATCAAACAGTTCAAGATGGAGAAGGCTAATTCAAGGGCCTTATCAGTTCAAAACGAGGAATTGAAAAATATTATCATGAAAATCGGTGTAGATCCTAGTGACAAAGCTGCAGTACAAAAGCTCATAAAGAGTGCAGAAATAGAGATATCTTCCTTGAGAAAAAAACTAAAGTTCCTGCTGCAGAGCATTCAATGGTTGCAGAAGTAGCAGAGGTGGAGAAAGAAAAAGAAGAGCTGCATCTGCAATTGTTGCGGAAAGATGAAGAGTTGTCTAAAGTAAAGCAGACTGCTATATCTTTACAAAACCATATTGAAAGTCATACTTTCACTTTTGTTTTTCCTACAGGTGATACAGATCCCCAAGCACAGATTGCTCAACTTAGCACAGAGATGAAGATGGTAGAAGGAGATCTAAAGCGAGCTCAATCAGAGTTAGAAACGGCCACCAAGGTCATACAGACACTAGAAAATGAAGCGAATGGGAATAAGCAGAAATTACAAAAGGCTGAAGCTGAGATTAAAGACCTTAAAGAGAAGTTAAAAGGTAATATTTCCCTTATAAAGGCTAAATATATTATTTGGGGTGAAATTGTCTCAGAAATGAAGTCCAATTGGAATTTCCTTAATATAGTTGCTAAGGAGAAAAGCCTGATCTCAGAACATGAAGAAGAAATACTATCTGATAAACAAACAGCAATCAAGAGAGCAAATTGGGCTAGAAAGTTCATAAACTTTATTAATGCCAAGTCAGATGAGGAGTTAGAAGATATTGGGATACAAGATAGATACTTTTATGCTGCGGAGGTGAATAAGATGATAATCAAGAATGATCTTCGGAAAGTTGCAGAGAAGAGGCTACTAGGGCTCAAGGAGACAGTGAAGAAGTTTTATATATCATTTGATAAATTGACAAGAAAAAGTTTACCTTCATGCTGGAAAGAGAAAGGAAATATTATGTCATGGGACTTTTATGAAAATTTGTTAACATTGGAAAAAAGCAAGGCGGATAACAGGCATGAAAAGACACAGATTTTAAAAGGAGAAACAATGTTTAATTTCTTGCAGAGACATTTTAATTTGTTATGGATGGTGAAGACTCTCTTCACAGAAAGGCCTACACACAGTCAAGTTGTTGCATTCAGGTTGGAATATCACAGTTTCAAGAATTCCCCAATAACCCAAAGTGAGCTATGGAAAAAATGCAAAACATTTGCAATGGACACAGCGAAAGGGATCCCAACGTCTGAACCAAGAGTATCCGTTGACTCAACAACTGCATCAGAAGCAGTTGTTCTTATAGATTAGGAGTGTTCAAGTTCACATTATCCATTTTTCTCAAAATTATGTAAATTGTAATAGGATTTTTTGAGGCATGTGCCTCCGTAACATTCAGTAGTTTAAGGAGTTAGAATTAGTTAAAGCAGTTAGAGTCAGTTTCATTATTGGAAGCTGTCTTGTGATTCTGTATTTAAAGATAATTTCAAGAAAGACAGAGGTTCCGAGTTTTGGAACCTTGAAGAAAAATTTTGTACTGAAGAATTGCAAATCAATGAAAGAAGTATGCAAGTTTCTATCATTCTATTTATGCTCAGAGTTTATCCAGTTTACATAATGTTTTCATATCTATGAATGAAATAGAGTAATTTGAGCAGAGGGTCTCTTTATACATGTGTATTTAAGAGTTAAATAAACCTTAATGTGCGCTCCTCTATTTTAACTTTATCTTTACATAATTCTTCTGGGTTTTAAATTGGTAGATTCTGTTTTAAACAACATATCAGTTTGAAATCCCCTTCTCGTTTTCTTCCATTCATTCATTTCAGCATAAGTGGAATATGGCATTGCAGAAACATGTATGGGTTTGATATTTGAAGGTTACAGAATCAATGTTTAAGGGTTTTTAATACAGAGACAAAATATATTCATTTGTGACAGAATTAGATAATGTCTTAAGCACAGATTCCTTATCACAGCAAAGGAATTGTTTCTTAAGGTACAACACTAACCACTATGCTTGACTCTTGTGGAAATGAGACTTCAAAATGGCCACACATTTACAAGAGTGCTCCAGAATTTGACATCACATATAAGATGCAACTAGAAGATAAGAAGTTTCATACTTTCACCTCTAGGACGCACTATTATGCCACCTGGGGAATCTCTATGTTCCTTCAAGCGAGTGTGCCAAGATGGTTTGGGGGGCACACTACAGTTGAGTTGCTAGACATTTTTGGGTAGAAAATACAGCGGCAGTGTTGCAGAAGTATTTTTATTGGCCAAACATTCACCAGAATGTTGGGAAGTACATTAGATCCTGCATTTCCTGCGCCATTTCCAAACCTAAAATCAATAAGCAAGGTCTGTATATTCCTATTCCTACTCCTATCTAGCACTGGGAAGCCTTATCCATGGATTACATGTCGGGCCTTCCTTCTACCAAGCATGGAAGCAACTACGTTTTCATGGTTGTCGACAGATTCTCCAAGATAACCGTTCTGGTAGCCTGCAATAAGAGTATCACCACAAAAGCCACTGTCACACTCTTGTTTGAACGAGTGTGGGTACACTTTGAGATCCAAAAATCCATTATCTCAGAAAAGGACAACACGTTCCTAAGTGCATTCTAGTCAATCATCTAGTCTTTGTTAGATACTAAGCTTAATAAGCCACGACCTTCCACCCCTAGACTCATGGCCAGATAGAGGTCATCAACAGGATGATCGTGCACATCCTACATATGTACAACTCAAAGAATCCAAACGCATGGGATGAAAGGCTACTTATGTCCAACAAAACTACACCAAATTTGTACATAGCTCAAGTAACCACAACCCCTTTTAGGTGGGGTTGAGATTCTAGCCACTATATCCCATTGATATTTCCATACCACTTGCAGTTACTCGGGAAAATTCGCCTCATGTCCAATTTGAAGCTAGCATAGATAACACCTTCATTGAATGAATTCAACGCATCCGCTAACATGTATATGACATGTCGGACAAAGAAAATTCTAAGTACAAACAACGCCATGACCAACATTTTGTCTCACACAAGTTTTAGGTGGGTGAGAAAGGTTGGTTACATTTGCAGATGGAGGGACTCGCTGGTGTCTACTGCAAGCTTTGAATGCTCCGATATGGGCCTTAAACCATCACTAAGGCTATAAGGGACAATTCCTTTGAGCTTAGCATTCCGATATTCCTTGGCCTATATCTAATATTCAATGTGGACCGGCTGTGGCCATACTTTCCCCCATTGCTAGACACATCAACCATTGTTGAGAAGTTGACACCAAAAAAGCTCAACCCAAGCTACATCGAAAATGCCACAATTGATAGGATCATGGAAACATAGATCAAGAACACTCACCATCACAAGATCAAACTGTATCGAGTTTTCAAGGTCATCCAACTCCTTCACCAGGGCAAGTGGCTCATCATGGGCCAGGTTCAACAGAATTTTCCTCACCTCATGGAGGCTCTACACACAATTGTGACCATTGATTCCTAAGGAGGGGGGGAGGGGGGAGGGGGCTGCTCTAGGTGGATATCGGTGACCACCCACCTATTCTACCTAGACCTCCATTTGGTTAAATTAGTTTCCTTGATTATATCACATTTTATTATTTTTAACAGTTTTTCGGGTCCTAAACTTTGGGAGTTGGTTTGACCCCCTAAACGATGTTTTTTAGGTCCGCAATAGGCTTGAAGTGGAAGGCACAACAAATATTGTAGTAATCGGATAGATCTTTCTAACAAGGTATTGTACGCACCAAAAAAAGATCATATGACCAAGTTACAACCCCAGGAAGTTGGTTGCCCAACTAACCCCAACGGGGCCCACAAACTCTTGGTGTTCCATCTCCTAGGCTTAGGTTTTTGGTTGTTTAGGGTTTCCCTTTGATGTTCAATAATAAAAAGGCCCTTGAGCCTCATTGTAATGCAGTTCAGAGGCATGTAGCCACCACATATTTTCTAAGATATAAGCTACCATCGTCTGAGCTAGTTATTTCCATTCTGTATATAAGCATATTACAGTTATTTGATATTAATAAAATGATAATTTCTTTTTGTTGTGTATCTGTGTTTACATTATTTTGTATTACATTGCGTTCTTGCATAAGTCTGAATCATGCAAGTGATGAACATGACTTAAGGGTATGAAAAACTTCATAGGAGAATATAAATAACTCTATTTTATAAATCAATCTCACTGACAAATCTTAAAACTACAAGTATAGGTTGTTAAGTCCTTGGCCTTTCAAAACGTATTTAGAATGATAATGAGCCTATTACAATTATAAAGTGTCGTCCAAACATTAAATTTTGTAATTATATTAACAATATACATGAGTCACCTTGGATTTAATTCCTTTAAATCCGAGTGTATTTTTTTATTAGTAAAACTATAATTTTCGTTAGTGTTGAAAACATGCTACGTGTACACAAAACAAACTCCAACTAGGATGTCCCAATAACAAACCATGTAGAATGATGCACTGACCTTGAGCCATAAGACAAGTCATCCTTGGAAATTGGCAACTCCAAATCTTTAAACTTAGGAATTGCATTAAAAATCAATACCATCCATCAGACCACTATTTAGGCTCAAAGGCTTTCTCCACATAGGAAATAACAATAAGAACATTATAAAACATATCATAATTCAACCAAGGATGAGCATGGCAACAAAGATATCATTCTCAACCTTAAATTGGATAATGCACTCCATAGCTAAAGTGATTAGAGTGGTGACACTAAACTTTAAAAGTAGTAGTACCAATAATGCCCCCCACTCATTGTACATAAAGTTCCAGCCCAGTAATCTATCAAAATGGTAGAGTCTTTTTATGATCTGAAATCTGGATCGAAATTGATACTGATTCATTAACCTTTTAAAAGTGTTTGCATATATTTAAAATCACCATGAAATAAAGCTCAATTTAAAAGACATAGACAACTTGTAAGGAAAATTAGCAGCAAATAAAGAATAATAACCAAACACATAAGAGAAAATGGTACCAACATGTTGATAACGGAATTCGTTTATCTTCAAGCCTACCTCTCCGAGCCCGCTCTTTAATGAACAGATTTTTTTTATTCAAAGTTTTTAAAATCCATCAAAAATACATACAAAAATACTTTAACTATAATCCAAATTGACTCTGTTGTGTTTTGCTCTATCTTTGGATGCTGTAACAACTTTCGGATTTGAAAAAGGCTTTCTGGTTTGCCCGGAATGTCTTTCCAAAGTTTAGCTATATCACTTCTTGCCTCTGCATAAAAACGCCTTGTTGCATAAAAAAATTCACTTGCGGCCTCCATGCAATACTAAAATTTTATAATAGAAAACGAGTGGTCATGGGGTCAAATCCGAACTCCCCGCGGTTGGTGTTACATTACACTGTATATAATATATAACCATTTTTTAAAGGATTGAGTGGCGGGGTGACTTCATTCCCTTCCTCTTCTCTTGCAAGGGTGGTTTTCTCTTGCAATGGTGGTTGGGCCATGTGTCACAGTGCAAGTGACCATGGATTGGAGACAAAGGTTTGGAATTGGTTATTGTAAATTGACCAAAGTTATTGACGCTTAATCTAGAATCATGCCACCAAGTGGGAAATAAATCCCTAAAAGAAATTGGACAGAACTGTGCCTGACTTAAACATTGAGTAGCAATGGCTGCGTTCTTGTAAGTGATAAAGGAGTTGTTACGGTTTTCAATTTTATCTGTTATATTTTGAAAAGCCAACAAACGGCAAAACCAAAACATGAGCCTCCTAAATAAAACCAGCAATATTACCACCACATAACCTTGTTTATTATGGAAGCAATACAAGTGACCCAAACCAGCCAGCTAAACACGACCTTCGCCATTCCCCAATACTCCACACATTTTCTTCCCTGTTCCAAATATGTTTATATTAGGGTGGAATACTTCGGCACTTTTCTCTAAACTACCAGGGGACTCTGTGGAATACCCGCTTATCACAGTGAATTTCCCGTCCATACAGACTCCAAGGCATCGATCTCGTTCTTGGCTAATGGGAGGTAGAGTGTCCCACTTGGCATATTTAACATCATAAGCGTCTGCAGTCCGCAGGGGGCTTGTATTATTGTAGACAAGCCCACCGGGAGAAACATAACCCGCAAAGAAGGATCGTAGCGTGGGCATATCTGCTCCGCGCCGCCAAGCGCAGGACGTGAAGTCACAGACAAAGACAAGTTAATTGCCTCCCAGCGGGAGAGATGTCATCCCGCATCATAACCAGTCTCTGATCCACCCAAATACACGGACTGAAGTGTGGAATCCCATCGGAAATTGGGGAATTGGAGGAAGCGAATCCCAGGTGCCCTGCAGAGGGTCATAGAGACTTACCCCATGAGGGGACACCCCATTCCCCTCCCTGTCCTTCCCAGTCAACTTCCCTTGAGGAATAGCCTGAATCAAGCATATCAATTGCTCACTAGTCCCAGAGATCTTTCTGTCCTCATAAAACAAGGGCTACACAGCATATCCTCCCAGCGTCTGCACACAGCTTCGAGCTTATCATGTAACTTCTAAGGCTCTCTGAGCAAACACTCTCGACCGAGGTCGTCTGGAATATTAGAAATAATCTCCATTAATCCAACTACAGAATCCTCAAAATTCTCCAAAACAAACATAAGCCATTGAACAGTTAAATCAATGAGGCTCGAAACCGTTCGATTATACCGAAAGAGGAAAAGGGTTGAACAAATATACACAACCCACCATGAAATCTTGCGGTCAGAAGAGCTTTTTCTAGATGGTCAGGAGAATAAGAAATGTGAAAATGCAGGACGGGGGTGAATAAACGGAGAGATATAAATAAGCAAAATATGCATAGTACACGCCAAATGAGTTTAAAGGATTGCATAATCGCAAAGCTGGAAGACAGTAAACAACGCAGTAGAATAACGAGCCAACGGATTGCCCCCCGACAAATTATTTTAATCTTCGTTCCTTGTCATTTGCCATCGGAGTTGCGTCACTGAACAACTAGCCAACTAGCCAGTATATCTTTTTGTCATTTTCATGTGCCATCGGTGTTCCAAGCCGGAACGGCCTCTAGGCCAAATATTTGGAACATGAACATTTGACATGAGTGCAACCACATGGATTCACTTGTTTTTTTTTTTTGGGCCATGTGCCATGCTCTCCTTGGACATATCTTATTCCAACTACATGGCAACCACATTCACATTTAACAAACACATATGCACACGTTCCACACGACTACATGGCACCCACATTCACATGTAACAAACACATATGCACACGTTCCACGACCATGATCGATCATGATTTTGAGAAGGGTGTGCATCAAATTAATGTCCATTGAGTGTAAATTTGTTACCAATTTAGATTTATTTTAACTCCGGATCTATTAAGCGTTGAGAGGGATCAACTCTCTCGAGATGCAAACCTATTTTTTGTGTGCAAAACTTAAGAGAAGGTTTGCACCTCTAGAGATTTGATCTCTTTCTACGCTTGATAGATCCAGAGTTACTATAGATCTAGGCTAGTTTCAGTTGTGTGAAGCCAAGGAAAATCTATCGAACATATGATTAATTTGATCAATAATATGTAAATACATCTAATATTAATATAATCATTTTATATATGCTAAATATGTTTTATATTTATCTCGTCAGTTTGTTGAGATGATAGATATTGTTAATAACTTTAATGATAAAAAATGATGAAATAAAATTTTAGAATGCATAGTGACAATGTAATAGTGTTGAATAATAGAAAATGCAAATAATAAGAATGTAACCAATTACAAAGAGTATTCATTCTGATCAATCTCAAACAATTTTCTTCTACTATTCTTAATCTCAGCTTTGTTAGTTTTGTCATCTTTTCATATGGATTATATGAAAATGACAATTGAAATTGTAAGCCATTTAAATATTTAGCTCATCATACCTTGTCTCTCTTTCTCTCCACTATTAATAGGTTGAATTAATATAGCACAAAAATCAATGTACGTTATCAATAATTTCTTGTTCTGATACTAAAATCAATGCACATTGTTAATCAAATCACTTTAAAATTAATGTACCATCATACATCGAATTACATCAAATTAGAAATTTACGTCTACATTGAAATCAATGCATCTAATGAAAGAAATCAAATAAGATTAGAAAACAACATCTACATTGAAATCAATTCATCTAATGCAAGTAATCAAATAGGATTAGAAATCAACATCTACACTGAAATCAATGCATCTACTACAAGTAAGAAAATAAGATTAGAAACCAAAATCTACATTGAAATAAATGCACCTAGTGCAAACAATCAAATAGAATTAGAAACCAACATCTACATTGAAATCACTGCATTTAGTGCAAGCAATCAAATAGGATTAGAAATCATCTACATTGAAATCAATGCATCTAGTGCAAGCAATCAAATATAATTAGAAATCATAATCTACACTAAAATTAATGCATCTAGTGCAAGAAATCAAATAGGATTAGAAATCACCATCTACACTGAAATCAATGCATTTAGTGTGAGCAATCATATATGATTTAGATAAATGTCTTTTGGATTAATCACATTATTAGGATTTGGTCGAAATTTCCAACCAACTAATGTGGTTCATCCTCAGAACAAGGTGAAAAAGCCCATGGATCTTAATGAATAAATAGAGTGGATGCATCATTTCCTGAAATTAGTCGCTGAAAAATTAGTCGTTTGAAAACTAGCTGTTGAACTAGCCGTTTGAAAACTAGTTGTTGAAATAGCCGTTTAAAAACTAGCAATTAATTAGTTATTTAATAAATTAATAAATATTATAAAAAGATTTTTTTTTTTTAAAGGATTCAATAGATATTATATTTATAATTCAATTAATATAATATATAGGATAATATTAGATCAAGGATAAAGAAAATATTAAGAAATAAGGGGGGCAAATGTAAATTACAAAAAAAAAAAAACCGAGACTGGGAGGAGGAGGGGTGGGAAATCACCTCGAGAGTGCAGGAGTCCAACTCTTACTCAATTTCCACCCATCATCCTTATTTAGATTCTTAGGATGTGTTTCAATCTCAATGGACTCCCTAAACTTCCTATGATGGAAGTGATCAACCTTAGCGATGACCTTGGAGTCCTCAATGCAAACATAGTGACACGATTTTTTCGCATGTTTTGTAAGAGCTGATGTGCAGGATCGATTGTGCCTAATGTATGTTGTATGCTCCTGGATTCTTTGTATAATAGATCAACCCGTTTCACTCATATAGGGAGTGCCACATTAAAAAGGAACCATGTAAACACCTTTCATGTATTTTGGGTCAATAGGGCCCTTAACAGATCCGAGAGAATTTCTAATAGTATATAGAGGCTTGAACGAAGACGAGACATTATATATGCATCTAGAGCAAGCAATAAAATAGGATTGGAAATCACCATCTACACTGAAATCAATGCATCTAGTGTAAGAAATATTTTTCCCCCTCTCCCCCATCCAACTCCATCTCTCTTTCCCTCCCTCTCTCCACTCTCTCACATCCTCTCTCTTCCTTCCTCTATCTCCATTTCTTTCCCACCTCTCTCTCTCTCTCTCTCTTCACCCTCCAACTCTGTTACTATATCCCTCCCTCTATCCTTCTCTCCATCTCTCCTTCTTTGTCTCTTTATCTCACCCCAAAACATACACACTCTCTCTCCTTCTCTCCTTCTTTGTCTCTATCTCACCCTAAAACATACACACTATCTCCATTTATGCCTTTCCAATCCATCTCTCTCTCCACGTCTCACTCTTGATGTCCTCTTCTTCCCTCCCTCTCTCCCCCTCCGACTCTATCTCTCCCTCTCTCCTCCTCTCTCTCGTCCTTCCTCTCTTTCCTTTTCTCTCCTACCTCCATCGCTCTTCCCCCATCTCTCTCTCTCTCTCCATTTTCCCTACAATTTTATCTCCTCCCCCACCACTCTCTTCCTCTCTCTCATTCTTCCTCTCTCTCCCTTTCTCTGTCTCTCCCTCTCTCTCTCTACCCTTGAATCCTCTCTCTTCCCCATCTCTCTATATCTATCTCTCAACATCTACTCTAAACTAAGTGAATCTAGTGCATGAAATCAAATAGGATTAGAAATCACCACCCACATTGAAATCAATGCATCTAGTGCCAGTAATATTCTTACATATCTCTCCCCTCCAACTCCATACCTCTTTCCATCCCTCTCACATTCTCTCTTTATTCCTTCCTCTCTCCCCCCCCCTTCTTTCTCTCTCTCTCTCTCTCCAACTCGGTTACTATATCCCCCCCTCTCTCCTTCTCCCCCATTTTCTATCCATCTCTCATTATTTTTCTCTTTACCTCACCCCTAAACATACACATTATATCTCCATTTCTCCCATGTCACTCTCTCTCTATCTCCACTTCTCAGTCTCTATGTATGTATTCTTCCCTCAATATCTCCCCCTCCAACTGCATCCTTCTATCCCTCCCTATCTCCCCCTCCAACTTCATCCCTATATCCCTCCCTCTCTCCTCCTCTCTCTTAAGTCCCCTCTCTCGTCCTTCCTCTCTCACCCTTTCTCTCCTACCTCCCCCCCCCCCCCCCCCCTTCTCCCTCTCTCTCTCCTTTCTCCCTCCAATCCTCTCTCTTCCCCCATCATTTTCTTTCTCTCTCTCAAGTCCTCTATTGTGTCCTTCCTCTCTCTCTCTTTCTCTCCTACCTTTCTCTCTCTCTCTTTTCCATCCAATCCTCTCTCTCTCTCTGTCTATTTGAAATCCAATACTCTCTCTTCCCCCATCACTCTTTCTCTCTCTCCCTCTCCAAATATGTTACTATATCTCTCCCTTTCTCCTTCTCTCTCCTTCTTTCCCCCCTTATCACTATCTCTCATTCTTTGTCTATTTATCTCACCCCTAAATATACACACTCTCTCTCCATCTCTCTCTTGTCACTCCCTCTCTCTCACCAATCCTCACTCTCTATGTCTTTCTTCTTCCCCCCTCCAACTCCATCTCTCTATCCCTTCCTCTCTCCTCTCTCTCTCTCTCTCTCTCTCTCTCTCTCTCTTTGCCCTCCAATCCTCTCACTATCTCCCTCCCTCTCTCCTCCTCCCCCCCCTCATATTTTTCTCCCTCTCCCTCTCTTACCCTTCTTTGCCATTGTCACTCCTCTCTCTCTATCTCTCTCTCTCTCTCTCTTCATTCCTCCTCTACCATCTCCTTGAGTTTATCCCCATCTCTCCCTTGTCACTCCCCCTATCTCTCCAGCTCTATCATTCTATGTCTTTGTGCTTCCTTCCTATATAACTGGATTTAATATATATTAGGGTTAATAAAAATTTTTTGCATGGTTTTAATAATGATTTCTCCCATGGTATTTGGCCCATAGGCTTTACCTAAATAAAACCTCATTTTTTAGTGTTCATAGATATAAAGAGGTTTATGGAGTAAATATAAAAATATGTTTTTTTTTTCCATACCTCTTTTATATACCATGGTATTTGACCCATAGGCTTGGTATATAATTAGATGTTGAGTTCTAATCCTATTTGATACATTTTTATATATTTATCATGCCTCTTTATACCTCTTTTATAAATATGGTTTTTGGGCTGTGGTATTTGGCTCATGGTATTAATAATAGTTTTTCCCATGGTATTTGGCCCAAAGGCTTCACCTAAATAAAACCTCTTTTTTTATTTTTTGTAAATATAAAAAGGTTTATGGAGAAAATATAAAAGGAGGTTGTATGTATACCTCTCGTTTATTTATATTTTATATATTTATCATACCTAAACCTCTTTATATGTTAAATTTATATTATGTTTATAAATAGTAGTAATTACGTTTATTTTTAAATAGGACTGACATTGCATAAAAAGTTTTAAATGTTAAACATTACATTCACATTTATGTTTACATGTTTACGTTTACTTTTTTAGGTGAGATCTACCCCCATACTGGGTAGTAGAGTGTCATAATACATAGTCATATTTTAATAATTCAACTTAGCCTATTAATAATATGTTAAAATGTTATATATAATCTAAAGAATCAAGTTATATATGATTTAAGATTCAAGTTAATGTTTTGGTTGACATTAGCGAAAATTATTTTTATTATTTTTTAGGACGTGACAAACTTACACATCGGGGTCATACTAGGCTATAGAATGCGCGGAGAAAACCAGAGAAAACAAAGGTGGACCGTGCTTTTGTGATTTTATCTTTATAAATACAGTAACATGAATATAAGAATGTGTGAGCTTGTATGTGTATTGGTTAAAGAAATTCAAGGTTTGGTTTTAATTGGCCAACCCATTCTCATTATTGGTGAAAAGGTAATGGCATTAAAGGTTTGGATATGATAGTAAAGTAGATAACAAGCGCATTTAAGCATCACATTCACTAATCTCTACTACCTTACTTTATATCCACTTTCACTTTTATATACTCAATTCTATGAAAGTAAAGGTGATGGGGTGGAGGTGGAGGTGGAGGAAAGTAGGTGCATGGTTATACATGATGTTTTCTTTTATGAGAATTGAAGGTGTGTATTTATTATATTAATAAATAAAATTTTTATTTTATATTCTCGTTATCATGACTATGGTGATTATGGTAGATGTAGGGTGGTTATAAATTTGCACATCTTCTTCATGATTGTGGATCTAGAGTAAGATAAGGGGTGAGAGTATTTATTGTTAACAAATGCACATGCACATTCCATACTTTTTCCCTATTCTATCTCACCATCAATGCACTAGTAATGGGTCTTAAGACCTTGATGATAGCCAGAGAAGGAAAACAAGAAATTTAAGTTCTAAATAAATAAGGCTTGAACCAAACCCTATAATATTTTATAGAGAATTATTTCCATTTGAGTATAATATGGGCACCACTATGAGGTTTTATACACTGCAAATAGATTTGGTTCTTTGACCATGGTTAGGGGAAATATAAAAAGGGCCTTAGGCTCTATGTGAATATTATTAGGCTCAAGTGCCATGGATAAGGCCTCAAACCACCATACAAGTCTTATATATGAGAATATTGACCTTCAAGTGAAATATGGGTGTCATTAAGAGGTTTTATATACCTTAAATGGGGATTGAAGCCTTTCCCATGGTTAATAAGGAAACTAGCATCATATACCCTAAAAAAACTAATGTCCACTACTTACGAGTCATTGACTAAGCCTTGAAATGCCACACAACATTTCTAGTGCATTTATGGTCTCTAAGCGAGATATGGGAACCATTAGGAGTTATTTTTCACCCCGTATGGCTCGCAAGGCCTTTACCACTCTTAAAGGAGGTAAATAGGAGCCTTGGGTCTTGAATCAAGCTTATGGGTTCAAGGGAAATGAATGAATCATTGACCATCACACATGACTTATCTATTTAATCTTTGGCCTCCAAGTGTGATATATGTGTTGAAAAATAAGATATTTTTTGTGAGAGGAATAATGTATATGAAATTATCAACAATGGTTAAGGGAAAACACTAGGGATTTGGACCCTATGTAATGATCCTAGTGCATAATGACCATGGATGAGACCTTGAACCACAATTCATGAGCTCTTTAGTCGATTATTGACCATTTAGTGTAATATGCATGTACTAAGAGGTTTTTAATACATGTTGGCCCCTAGGGCCTTAACCATGGTTGTGAAAAACAAAAATGACCATCAACACCCAATGAAGCTTATCAAGTTCAAGCAATATGAATAAGGTCATGAACCACCAAACAAGCCTAGTGAAGGGAAAATTTGGCCTCTAAATGTGATATGTACAATTTTATGATGTTTCATGAAATATAGGTGATTTGTGGGACCTTAATCATGGTGGAGGAATGTAATAAGTGTCTTTTGACCCTAAATTAAACTTCTATGGTCAAGGATTGAACCATAAGATTTAAATTCCTTTTCTTACATAATATTTAAATTAACAAGGACTAGGAGGTAAACCCAAGGATTGACTTAAAAGATAAATAACCATGTTTCCAATTTAGAAAATCCACGTAGATTCAATTGATAATTTTAATATGCTAAAACAATATACTTGAATCTAATCTACCAATTGTGGGAACCAATTTAGATCTTGAATCACAAAACATGAAAGAGAAAGATTTTCAATCATACAACACAAGTATTTCCTGGGGAAAGCCTCAGCTAAAAACCCCACTATTTGTATATTTCTTAACTTAGAAAATATGAGAAGATTACAATGCTCTTCTCCAAGCTGAGAAACCTTTTCACTATCTAATCTGTCTCAATGATTCCTAGACAAGTCTGCTTCAATACTTAACCAATTTTCTTCCCTCCAAGATCCATATTTCCTTGCGTTGTTTCATTTGGCAATTAGGCCCTATTAATTAGGGAAATTTCCAATCCATACTACGAAGTCCATTCGGGGCCTTCGTCTGATTGCATGCACCATCTGTAAAATTCAGATAGTTATACAACTAATAGTACATTTCCCTTAAACTCCAATCTCAAGTAGTTATTTCTGAGAACTGACATGCATGAGTTATTTACGAGTGAATTATCAGTTAACTGGTTTAACACATGAAGCAACACCCCCTAGTTTAACCTCCTATTAATTCCTCCATGAGTTAGAATTAGTTTAACTGACTTTAAGTCACATAAACTAAGTTAATTAATTACAACTCAAAATAGACTCAACCAGGGCTCCTAAAATGTAGGATAGGCTCTGCATGCCTCTAGTTTGACCCTCAACTTGAATTCATTGAACCAATTAAATCATCCTAAATTAGTTAACTCGTATAAGCTATCATGTGATGTGGAATTACAATTTTATTCTCATTTAATCAAGGGAAAATTAAATTAAATTATTTTCTTGTCACTTTCAACTATCCCTCTCAACAAGAAAGGAATTAAACTCTATCCCGATCAGGTACCTTCGGAATATTCTGTATACAACACTTCTCTATGTTGTTGTTGTGATTGTAACATATGAAACTGAAAAACACCCAAAAATAAATTGAATAAGTTGTGTCTAGTATGATACATCTATCACCTGAGTCTCTGACTGCTATTAGATACTTCACTCACTACTCAAAACTTTGCGCTGCTACTGAATCTGCATTGTGCCATCTGCATTGATTCGAACTCTGCACTGTGCTCACCAGTATTTGATTGCTGCTAATCTCTAAATCTGCCACTCTGGCATCTAACTGCATTAACTTCCATTGATCCTTCATGTTACCATATGTTGTGGCCCGCCGTAGCAAGGTAATTATTTATTTGACAAAACACCTCAATGGACCCTGTCAAAATTTCTGCACTCTTGGGACGATTGCTTCACATTGCCCCACCTCTCACTTGGAGGTATGGTTGCATGTGATCCCTCTTCCCACTTGGATCGAAATTTACCCCTTCTAGAGGTCTTTTCTTAAGTGGATGTCTCCACTTGGCCTCCTTTCTCCTTCTTCAATTATGGCTACTCCACAACATTTTGAGGCTTCATCTAAGGATGCATGTTGATAGGTAATTCATGCTCCCTCCCAACCACCAAGTCTCTAACCTTTTCCTTGCTCCTTAAGGCTTTGCATGAATTGTTTACCTCAAGTACTTACAATTTATTGACTCAAACACCTATATGTTTCATTTGTACCATGGAGATGTGTCTAATGAAAACCTTTCCTTTGCTAAATATCACATCGTAGCCACATTCTTCCAATATTGTGATAGAAACAAGATTCTTCCTTAGTCCTAGAACAAAAAACACATATGTGAGTGTGAGAGGGGAGTTAGACTCCCTCTGAAAAGTAATGGTACCGACATCGGTCGCACTATACCTTCCACCATCTTCAAAATCTATGTTTCGCTTGAGGTCTTTCTTCTACAAATCACTGAAGATATCTCTATTCTGTGTCATATGGAATGAGGTGTTGTTGTCGAGATACTGCGTGAATCCCATTACACTGTTTTTAATTCATGCAGTGAGAGTGAAATCAAGTTTGAATTTTGAAGCTAGAGCTTCATGTGCTACTACTATTGTAGGCTCCTTCTTGATTTCCTTCTTCTGTGGACATTTTGTGACATGGTGCCTGAATTTGTGAGAGTGAAAACATTTAATATTCGATAAGCCCTTATTCTTTCCTACCTGACCGAAATTTTATTTGGAATGAGATGAATTCCTTTTCCCTTTATTTTCCTTTCCATCCAAGGAACAATTATCCTCATCATCATGATTTGATAAGGATCCATCTATGGTGTTCTGTCAAATCTCTTCTTGTAACAAGTCAGACCACAATCTCTCCCACTCTGGTAGCTTCTCCCTCCCATTCACCAAATCCTGGTAGTTGTGGAAACTCTTGGGAAGACTAGAAGTTCTCGGATCACCATATCATCCTCAAAAACTGTAACACCAACACTTGCAAGCTCATCCTAACATTGGGTGAACATGGTCAAGTACTTTGGTATTATGTTGCCCTTCTCCATCTTGCTTTTTTGAGCTTCCTGTCGTCATTGTTGTTCTAAAACAAATCTATTAAGGCCTTCCACATATCTTATGGAGCTATCTTTCCATGGAGGTTCGAGAAAATATGATATCGATCACCTTCCAATAGAATCCTTCTTGCCTTTGCTACGTTATTCTTCCCTGCCACTAGATCTTGAGCATATTCTGCTGCAGGCCTCATAATATCACCTTCTATGAACTCCTTCATCCCATTTTCTTCCAACACTACTTCCTCATATCTCCACACGCTATGTAATTTTAATTACCCTAAAGGGCATATTCGAGTCTCAATCTAGATAAATACATCCTAATCTCATTGCTAGTCCTGAAGAGTATATTTTCAAATTCAATTCACCTGCACAGAATAAACTTGTATTCTTATCTTCTAGAGTGATTCCTACTTTGATGCCAAATATAAAATCCATGTACATTCAACTGATAATTGTGATATGCTAAAAATATATATACTTGAATCTACTCTATCACTTGCGGAAACAATTTAGATCTTGAAATCACAGAACATGAAAGAGAAAGAATTTCAATCAAAAAACACATAAGTATTTCTTGGGGGAAGCCTCAGCTAAAAACCCCGCTATTTGTATATTCTGTAAGTCAAAAAATATGAGAATATTACAATGCTCTTCTCCAAGCTGAGAAACCTATGCACTCTCTCTATCTGTCTCAATGATTCCTAGACAAGCCTCATTCAATACTTAACCAATTCTTCCCTCCAGGATCCCTATTTCCTTTCTTTTTTTCATTCGGTAATTAGGCCCTATTAATTAAGGAAATTCCCAATTTATATTACGAAATCCATTAGGGGCCCTCCTTTGACTGCATGCACCACCTATACAATTCAGATAATTATTCAACTGATAGTACTGCCCTTGAACTCCAATCTCAACTGGGTCTTTCTTATATGGCATGCATGAGTTATTTATGAGTGAATTATCAGTTGAGTGGTTGAACAGATGAAACAAAAGCCCACTATTGAGCCTTATACTAGTTCCTCCATGAGTTAGAATTATTTTAACTCACTTTATCTCAGATAAACTGAGTTAATTAATTACAACTCAAAATAAACTCAACCAGGGCACCTATAATGTAGGAGATTCTTTACATGCCTCTAGTTTGACCCTCAAATCGAATTAACTGAACCAACCAAGTCATCCTAACTTAGTTAACGCATACATGCTATCATGATATGTGGAGTTACAATTTTATTCTAATTTAATAAAGGAAAAATTAAATTAGAATCTTTTCTTGTTTCCATTTCCAACATCCAATTATGTTGTATGTATGTGACTGAAGAGATGTACTTGGTTGGAAGCATATAATTCATAGTGTTAATTATTGAGTAGGTTAGGTTATACATTATGATCAATATTTTCTTGAACATGAAATGAATACCAATGCTATGAACATGTGTAAGTTGTGCTAGGGGGACAAGACATGCAAGACTCCTATGGGGAGTTGATTGGAGAGGAAGGCTATGTAAGTCAAATTAAACATTGTGAAGTATTTATGGAACCATTTGATATATACATGAATGTGTTGTAACATGATTGATATGCATGATGCAGGACATTGGAAACCTAAGAAGGACTTAGGTGGAAATGGTTGTTTGGGAGAACTTTGAGGTGGGAGTCAAATAATCAAATACCCATGGTGGTTAGCTTGTCATATTAAGAAATGAATAATTATGATGCTTATATGATATTTATCTATATAATATATGTGTGATTATTTCATGTGTAAGATACAAGCTGACGCCATGCCAACTTGCCAATAGATGGGTATGAGCCATAACCAATGAGACATTAAGTGAGGTATGGAGTCTCAATAGAGGCACAAAGTCTCTTTTTTCATAATACATTTAACTTGGGAGTGTGTAGTGGGTTGTGATGATCTTAATCCCCAATAGACAATCCTTAGAGGTGCATAGCCAAGCTAACTCATATGAATGAAAATTAAGCTTTGGAAGGAAAGTAATGGTACTAATATTGGTGTTTACTAAAGGATGGTAAAATCTATATTAAGTACACTCTGCAATTTTTTTTTAATGAGCCACATAACTTTGGGTCTTAGTGAAAGAAGTTTTCTTTGAATATGGTTGGACTAGTTAGAACCAATATTGAGCTACATAACATAAAGTTGGAATAAAAGGAGCATTATTGGAGATAGATATAAGAAACTGGTCAAGTATAATTTTGTTTTGATTTTCATTTGGTTATTTTCTGATATATTTATAACCAGCATGAACATATAAATTAAATGGTTTCTAAGTATGAATATACATCGATCCATGATAGAATATAAAACCACTTACTTCATAGCACATTTTACATTATTAATATTTAAAAAATATAAAAAATAATTAAATTATGAATTATAAAAATAATATATATATATATATATATATATATATATATATATATATATATCCACTTTACTATGGAGATTCTTAATATGTAAATAGGCTTTGTTACAATACTATGGGATCATGTCATGGCCACTCAATACACAGGGGGCTTCACTAGGGGAGCAATGTCATACAATGTGGGTTCTTATTGGGGGATATACATTGAGGAAAACATGAGACCATATCGTGAGAATATAATAGGGGGTAAAGGGTTTTAATATTGGTAGATATAAAAAATGGAGCTTAAAGTTAATGAAAACATATAAAGGGGTATAAAAAATTCTAATGAAGAAATGGAAACTTATAATATCTAGTGAAACTAGGTGTTTTTTAAATTGGGAAGGTGTATTGGGTAAGTATTGGTAGGGGGTTAACTAATGTTTTTTTAAAGGTATTTTAAGATATATAGTCAAATTAAGGGTATTGTTTAGTATGTCATGAATGCACGTGTTATGTTAGAGGTTTATTGAGTGAAGCCCCCGTGACTCAATACCACATGCCCCAAAAAACCATAATTCATTTCATTATGACACTTTCATTTGCTATTTTTTTAATTAATCAATTTAATTAAATTAAAGAAAGAGCATAACTACTTTTGAGATAAATCTCAACCTTTGATTTGTGAATACTACTATGAATATTACATAATATTCTATGGAGGTTAAATCCCTACCATCCACCTAAAAACTAGGGTAGCCAAATAAAATAAACGTCTAGTAAACATCCATAAGCATAAATCGATGATAAACATCAAAACGATTACTTCATGATACATCTGACATTGTAAAAATAATAAAAATAATAAAAATAAATAAATTATAACTTTATTTTAAATTATTATTATTGTCCCATATAGAGTAGCTTAATTGGAGAGTGTAATGAAATTATATATATATATATATATATATATTAAAAAGCCAACAGGGGTTTGACTCGATGGTGAAATGTGTGATGTTAAGGCACTTGTGATGAAAATTTCATTGGTTCCAATTTCCCTAAGGCAAAATAAATCTAGCCATGATAAGGGTTGGTGTGGCTGAGGCCGCGTGCGATTCTCGGGTGATTTTGACAACTGCCTCTCCGTCACAGTTTCTCAGACTATAGTTTTGGCATGAAATCATGTAAGAACCCACATTACCAAGAAAACAAAAAAAAAACATGTAACAAGATTTTTAACCATGGAGATTCACCTAGACTTTGGCCTAGGGATGCCTAGGGATTCTTAATCTATTAATAGGTTTTTACAATATCATAAGTCAATACCATGGCTTATCAATACCACATGCCCACAAAAAACTATGCCTTATTTCATATGATACTTGTTTATATGACTTTTTTTAATTAATTAATTTAATTAAAAGTGTAAAAAAAGTATAACCTAATTTATAGATACAATTAAAACTATTATAATCTTTTGGAATCCCTATTCCAAAATAGATATACTTATCCACATAATTAGATATATTTATGTTGAAAACTTTTGGATAATTATTAATTTGGGTTTTGATATAAAAAATGATCGTTGAGTTTTATTTATTTGTTGATAGCAAAAATGGAATAAAAATCAGATTTGGTTGACAAAATGGATGTAAATTTAATTAATCGAAAAATTGTAATTTGAAATGTATAATTGTATTATTTGCCTATACCTAGTGGGTATTATTGTGAAGGTCATAGTTGGTCAAAATTTTTGGTAATTATATTATTATTAATTTGTAAATTTAAGATAGATAATAATATTAGAACGAAGTTATTTTTATTGCAAATTTTTTAATATTTATGGTCAATTTTGGGAGATAATGGTTTAGCATACATTTTGAGAGAAGTTTTTTTTTTTTTTTTTTTTGGTGTCAATAGAGATAAATCAAGGATTTTGTCGTGAAAATTTCCACTTGTTGAAAGTTTTATGTTTGTTACTACTTTATAAATATGGTTGAAAAGGTTAAGTTTAGATACACATTAGGAGTTGCTGGAAAGGAAAGGGGTTATTATCAAATTTATTAATCTTAATGGTTTGGCGAAAGTTTTATGTTTGCTACTAGTTTGTCCATATGGCGGAAATGATTAACTTTAAATTAGCATTATGAATAAGGGAAACAAAAATGATTATTTGGAAAATATAGTTATATTTACAAAAATGATTATTTGGAAAATATAGTTATATTTACAAAAATGATTATTTGGAAAATATGGTTGTATTTTTTGAAAAGGGAAACGAGTGAATATTTATAAAGATAGTTATATCAAAGACGTAAATATGTTATATATTATATGTTTGTTTAAATGATGGTATGCATTATGTTGACTAAAATAATGTATTATGTTTATTAAAGTGTATTATGTTTATTAAAATAAGAGTTATGTGGTGATATGTTATTTCTTATTTGTATGGATGAATTTTGTGTATATAGATTTTAGTTTGTTTAATTAAAATGATATGATGAAAGTATTAATCATATCAATATCATAGTTTATTATTGAAAGAGCTTAAAAAATAAAATTGATTAAGCAATATTATTAATAATAGCTCTAATGAAAATGATTATTTGAGAGATATAGTGAAAATTATTTGGTAACGTTATAGTGCCAAAAAAAAAAAAAAATCGACTCAAATTTGATTGGTAATTGATTGAATAATACTTCTAAAGTTGAGCAATAATTTTTTTGTCCAAAGTCATGAAAAATTATGGTCACTTGGATAATAGTCTTACCGCAAGATTCACCATCATAACCTAACACGTTGTGGGTTAGAAAAATAAATCTAATTTTACATTAAAAAAAATCTAAATAATAATAAAAATCAGATTTCATGAATTCATTAATAGAAAAAAAAAATTAGAAAGTTGGAAAGAGATTAAGTTTAATTATTAAATAAAGAGATTAAAAATACATTAAAATAAATTTTTTCTTAAATATAAGTTATTTTATAAATAAATATGAACCAAAAAAGAATTAAATATAGAGAATGATAAAATAAAAAAATTGTAAATGAATTAAATGTATAAATACTTCCCCTGATGGGGGTGTTGGGCGAAGAGAATTTAGTCCTCGAGGGAACGTGTGGGAGATGAGGTAGGGCGCAGGGATGTAGTTGCAAAGACCTTCCCCCAAGTTCTCTCTCGGTAGCTTGAGTATAGGGGAATTAAGTGTTCTATGTGTGAAACATTCGGTCGAGGGGAATGTTACAGGTAGTGGCGTCAATGGGGAGCTAATGGCAAGAGAAGCAGACAATTTTTATTTGCATGATGCCTAGTCCCGATCGACATTCTACATTGAGGCACATCGTGACCAGTTTCTCCAAGGCATCTCGTGTCTGCAGTTTGAGCGGCTGATTGATTGCCAATGTGGTCGTCGAGTGTGGGAGATGTGGCGACAGAGCTGTTGAAGCTCACCCCTGCACTCACAGAGGTCCATTTATGAAAATTGTGGGTTTGGGAAGCAACTTGAATTCGTGGGCCGTAGATATTATCTGGGAATTTGAGCATTCGTGGAGCGGTGTTGGTCTAGTCAGGGGCAAAGGAACTCTTGGCATAGTAATTGCGAATTGGTGGTTTTATATTGAGGAGGAAGGAGAAGGTCTCTAGCATCCCTGCTGACGCTTCTATTGGGGCAAGGGGGTCTGGGTTGTGGTTGCGGGGTGGGTGCATTGCTTCCTGGTCAGAGGCTTGGCCGGTGGGATATCCTCTCTAGGCGGATATCGATAATTGGGTAGAGGTTGTGGTGGTTTTGAAGGTTGAGCGGGAGAATTATCCTTTGGATGTCTTCTTTGGTGGTCTCTGGCAGCTCACCATGCGCCCTAGTCCCCATTTTGCTCGTGCTCCATATCACATGCAACCCAAGTTGGGTAGTGCAAAGGGTGGGGAGAGCCTCTCCAAGCAACAGCTTGAGCCCATACCTGTTCATTCAGGTCGAGGTGGCACAAAAGGGGGTCGTGTGGGTTCGACTACTTCAACGGGTCATGGTGGTGGTAGGACAGGTAGCAACCCATGGGGCCGCGCATAGGCAAGAAGTGACAGTGTCCAGGGAGATTCCATTGGTGGTCGAGGGGGTCATTCCTAGTGTGGCCGGTCTTGTGGAAGACCAACTCTTCGCTGAGCGAGGTGAGACTAGGGGGTGGCACGTGGTGTGGTTCGAGGGTGGCAACAAGGGTGCTGCCTGGAACGTTGTTGAGACCTGTTATAGTCAATTGTGGATAGGATGGAAACAAAAAAGTGAGTGAGTTAGGAGCAACATGCGGAACTCATTACAACCTTGAGCAAGACGAATTATTTCCAGTGGCATACCCGGGAATGTGTGGTGGTCGCCTGGTGAGGCCAAAATATGCTAGTTGATAAAGTTGAAAGGCTTAAGACCTAGATGGCTCACTTTGAAGAGAAATTTCACTACTCTTTTCACCCTCCTTCACCTCTTGTAACAACCTCAAACAACCCAGCCTCTATCACTTTCGACGATTGATAAGACTACCGACATTTTATGTATCTTGTGTGTTTATTGGTGTCTTTGGCCCTTAAAGTTGTGGACCTTGTCTCTTCATGTTTTTCTGTTTTACTATCATTCGTTGTCAGTGGTAGTAAAAAACCTTGTCGAGGTGAAACTACCTATTTGTTTCTTGTTGATGTACTGTTCTTGAAAATATGAATAGAAATTTGTTTTACAAAAAACAAATATATAAATACTTAAAATTTAAATAAATTTAATATATTATTGACAACTATAAAAATAATAGAGTAATTATTTTCAAATTTAATTAAATAAATATTAAAATTGCAATTATATTTAATTAAAAAAAATAATAATAAAATTTTAGTTTTAATAGTACATTTAAAGTAAAAAATAAAATCATAACAATTAGCAAAACATCATTGTTTCAAAACTTTGTAACATAATAATAAAACCATCCAATAACACACAAGTAAACAAAAGCAAACTGACAAGTCTGTACATTTACTAAAATTTGTATAATCAAATCCCAAAAAAATAGTTTCCTCAACAATACATACCTAAACCCACTCAAAATAGCTAAAAATCTCACCACTAACAATTGAATATATTTCTAGTACTACCATAACACCTAAACCCACTCAAAATAGCTAAAAATCACACCACTAACATTTGAATATATTTCTAATAGTAACACAACACCCTTATTATATAGAATATGAAATGCATGACAAGCATCCAATATTACATAACAAAGCTGAATTTTAACAAGCATGAGAGAAGTCAAATTACTCCTTGGGTGCCTCTATAATGAATATGGCCTTTAATTCACTAGCATTTTCTCTGTGAACAATATGTAGTAGTAGTCAAATTACTAAGTTAACTTTTCCAATTTTACTAAAAAAAAAAGTATTGATTTTTTTTTTCTTTTCTTTTTGAATTTTGTAGAGCTTTTCTATTTTCTATATATCAATCATTTTTTTTTATATAAAAAAAGGAGATTTGTAGATATATATTATGCAGTTAGTAGCCTTAACTTCCCTGAAGAAAACCAGATCTATTGGCCACTTGAATGAATTAAAAGAGAATCAATATTATAGAATGCGATATAAAAACTAATCCTCAACAAAATAACCTAGGAGAAAGAGAATAACAATATACCTGCACTACAAAACGTTGACCTGATGTGATTTTACCATACGCAACCCACAAAGCTTTTGTTGCATGCATAAAACCTCTACCTCTACCAGTTGCAGCATGCCTGCCAATGGATCCACCTAGATCCTACCCATCACAAAAAAATTCAGGAACATTCTTCAATGTACAAAATTACTTTCAGATGTAGCCTATCAATTGCAAGAAATCATTAAACTTTTCGTTTTAATAATAACATTTGAAGTAGGGTGAGCGTCCAAAATTACCACAAAAGTTTATCGATTCTTCCCTTCTTCCGATGACTATTCTCATTGAGCTTTTGTTTTCAATGACAAAAAGTTGCAGTTGCAATTGAAGAACTGGCCCAGAGCTCCGAATTTGATCCCTGACAGTAACAATCATGTGACAAATTCTCTTGGAAAATTTGCATTTTTCGGTCTTAAGGAACTTAGAATTACGAGATGTGACACACTCTCGTTCATATATTGCACCCTTGAATTAGCATTGCCTTCAAGGCACTCTGAAACTTTTGAACATGTTATGAAATACAAAAACTATTGGAGTTAATTTACTTGACTATTCACCACTAACGCGCTGCTTCATTTTATTTTACTGGTAAAACATTAAAAAACGCAACAAAATCCGGACAAATTTTAGTTAATATCTTGAATAATGAAATTCACGATTTTGACAACTACGTCACAAGGAAGTGGCAAACTCAACAAGTTTCCATTAAAATTTCTAGATAAAAGGGCGCAATGTTTGGGAAAGTGAATAATTTGGTAAATATTTACTTGAAAATAGGTAGAGATCGGTGCAAATTTGTACTCGAAAACATGTAAATATCAGAAATATCTAGATCATAGATCAATGATCTATGAAAGTTTTACTCCAAGAAATGGTGAAGCATGGATTTTGCTTTAGTAAATTATCCGATGAACCACAACTCAAAATTATCTAAACCCAACCTTAAAAAAGAGGAATTTGAAGAAAAAAAATAAAAATAAAAACAAAAAATAGAGAACTTTACTTTGAATTTGGACATGATTTTGACCTCAACATGTTGGCCTTTGTGTTTGCATTTGAGATCCTTGGCAGAGTAACCTTAAAAAAGAGGAATTTGAAGAAAAAAAATAAAAATAAAAACAAAAAATAGAGAACTTTACTTTGAATTTGGACATGATTTTGACCTCAACATGTTGGCCTTTGTGTTTGCATTTGAGATCCTTGGCAGAGTAGGTGTGGCCGAAATCATGGCCCAATTCATACTTGAAAGATGTTGGAATTAATGTTTACATCTTATATTTAAGATGTTGGTTTGTGACGGTTGAGAAATTCTCTCAACCTCTCCTTTTAACTTAGGAATAAGTTAGATCTGACAAACTCTATATATTAGAGAAATATGAATGTAATCTCTGTGTGTATATTGATCACATACACCATAGTGTGAAATATATGAGTACTTTTAGTTAGTTTTATCATGGTCAGGCTCGTACTCGGATTGTGAGAGATAGTAAAATATTTTTTATGCAAGTGTAATAGATTTTTTGCGTTTGTGTTTGTTGATGTCCATTAAGAAGCGTTCAAATTATATGCTTTCTTGACGTTAAACACACATCCATCTCAGTGAAACTCCGCACAACTTGAAGACAAAAGGCCAATTTTTCATCTTTCCTTCCCTGAAATATTGGCACAGTGACTCGTTATAAGTGGTTCTAGTTTTTCATTAATTGCTAAATGTTGTATGATATAGAAGGCAGGCAGAGCTACAATGCTTCTTCAAACGAAAGAGTATGTGATTCTGCTGAACGAACGTATACAACAACTAATTTTTTTCAATAGGCACAATGCAGAGATTCCTGCGACAGTGAGGTCGATGGTTTGTTCTGCAATCGCAATTCGAATTGGTGTGTATACCATTACAAATGCAGATCCTCTTCTTTCAAGAAGCTCACTTGTAGAATTCATGGCAGCGTGAGGGATCAGAGCAATGATGGTGATAGGAGCAACGAAATCTAGATTTAGAAGCATCCTGTGTGAAAGAGATACCGAGCCATCTATTCTTTCCAGTTTTGTGAGTGGATTTTGATGTGTTATGTATTGAATTCGAGAGCAGTAAGCTCCCTACTAAAGCTATGACGTGTTTGGCAGAGGAAACTAGAAAATTCGAGGAGGAGTTTATTTTTCCATCAACAACGGTTGTATGACCAAGCTGTGATGTTGCTCAGGGTGAGGAAGGCACTGCTAGTAGGAAGTCTTCCTATTCAGTAGGAGCAATGAAGGAAAGGTAAAAGCTTAGTATGGATTGTTGTCCAGATAGTCTAGCAGTTGTGGATCTAGGGAAGGATCTCTCATTCGTCGAAGACTTGAAGTGGTCTTCTAATGAGGTTATGCGACAGTTTGGGACGTTGTCCCGTAATTGATTTCCGAAGGTCCTTGATTTGGGAGTTCAAGAGTCAAACTCTGGAATTCAACTTGCCGACTACACCTTTATGAGGATTATGAGACAACTTGATGGACCCTATTTTGATTAGTTATATATCAGTTAAAGAAAGATTGTGTATTTTGTTGTTTATGAGTAATTTCAATAAATTTATGTAATATAAGTATTAAGAGGGGATGTTGGAATTAATGTTTACATCCTATATTTGAGATATTGGTTTGTGATGGTTGAGAAATTCTGTCAACCTCTCTTTCTAATTTAGAAATAAGCTAGATTTGAGAAACTCTATATATTAAGATAATATGAATGTAATCTATGCGTGTATATTGATCTACATACACCATAATGTGAAATATATGAGTACTTTTAATTAGTTTTATTAAAAAAAAACAATCAAAGTACCTCTCACTTTAGAGATCATCTTCTAGTATGGGACCATCCTTGGTCTTGGGGGTGCCCTGTCACTTCGCAAGGGAAGCCTTTATGCGCTTGCCCGAGGATGGAGGGGGGAACGACCTCTGGAAGAAACTCGTGAGAGTCGACCTCCCGAGAGAAGGTTACATGTCCGGGGACAAGGGGGTGGAAATACAAGGCAGGGAACTGGGGGCGTGCAGGTAAGGGCTCGACCACGGGAACAAAGATAGGTGCGACGAGGTGTTCTTCACAGATGACAATGAGAATTTGTTTTGGATGTAGTTGACGACCTTGTTTTGATACCGCAATCCATCGATTGCGTACTCAACTGTGAGATTTTTTCCATGGAACTTCCCCATGTTCTCTCACAGCCCCCGGGTTTTGCCTCATAGAGCCAGGGGCATGTTACCATATCGCGAACATGCGATGCCTAGAATAACACAAGTTCCAAAACGTTATTCCCCCTTGGTTCTTGTACATTTTCTATGCCTTAGTTATTTTTCAAATTAAAAAAAATGAAAGCCAGATAGAAAACATTGAGCAAATTTTCAAAAAATTTCTCCATACATGTAATACTTTCTCAGGTCACTGATTACTTCAAGAAAAAAGAAAAAAACAGAATCAAACTTAATTCAATTACCCATCAACACGCAGATCTCTCATACATCTGGTAGACAATGCACATATATATCGTATATCTTATAAACAAAACCATTGATGGCATCCCTCGGCCAGCGTAGCGGGCATGTGTCGCCTCTATGACGCCACGGAAAATTTATAGAAAAAAACCGAAATTAACATTACAAAACGAGAAATAAAATTTGCGTACGACAAAACTCTTAGGTTTTAGTCGATACTAGATGTCACTTGCAGTGACATAATAATTGCATGCGAAATGGTTGATGAAATTTCTAATAAACATGCTTGATATAAAAAATCATTTAATTCGTGAGTGCCTATGTTGGAGGCCGTCGCAATTTGGCACCCCATCCATCAATGGCATCGTGTCAACATATCTTTTTGTGACCCATCTCTCACCAACAATAACCTCGAGTTTCGTTATCCGGTTAATCACCACCTTTCACGTTTCTCTAGCTAGCTGCTGCTTGCAAACTTTAGTGGCATCATGCATTCAAGGCACTGCATCCAATTTCAACCTACACAAACCAATCCTCAACTTCAATGTTCATGAACGTTTATCCCTAGAATTCAGACTCGATGTAACTTTAATGAGAATTTTGTAGAGAAGCAACATAAACAATTGGTAGCAAGAATTTGAAGGTTCACTTGGACGAGTGTGAATTCATATCTCCATACTTCAGACTCGGTGAGAGAGACTTATTCTTGATAATATATCTGCACCATTCTAGAAAGTTAATTGAAATGGGAATCTGAAATAAGGGAGATGAGATAGGTGCCATCATTATCACCTAAGAAGAGACTAAAACAATGAAGACGCTAAAACAACTAAATTCTTGAACAGGTGCACACACTTTGCTCATGTTTATGGTTTCCCATTTTCCAAATTATTTTTTCTGGGAAATGATTTCAAATGGTTGTATAGTTTAAACTCGATTTATATTATTAATTCAATAATTTAGAGTATAAGCCAATGTTTGTTTGTCACTTAACTTGTAGTATGCTGCTCATTTTTTTTTTTTTCATTTCCTAAATTTGAGAGTTATTTGATGCACTCCTCCAAGTCTAGCGAAGATGTTGGTCTACGAACTAATGAGGAATTAATACAAGAATTTATTTGACAATTCCTTTCTTTGAGTTGAGCTAATTATTTCCAAAATTTGAAATGAAACTTTAATACATTGTGTTCATAAATAATCCATCATGAAAATATAGTTAAGGCTTCACTGTAAGTAGCTATTTAGGTAAAAATGGGGAATTACGTGTGGTCAAAAAGAAAACTGAAGGGAAATCTCGATAGAAAGTCTCTCAATCCTATCGGGTAGTAGATCCTAGGATATACTTCTCATGTTGGATCTTAACCTAGTCCATTAAATAATGTTTGAGTTGTTGAACTGTATAGCCCAATATGCATAATGATTCAACCATAACAGTGCCCACATTCGAGACATGGAATCCCTCCAACTAAGTTTGTGAGATTCATCAACAACATAATGTCATAGAATAGATACATGAAACACACCATGTTTTTAATGCAGGTGGGATGAAAGTACAAGATGATAGGAAATCGGTCCAATTTTCTCTTTAATCTTAAAAGGTCCTCTGAATAAAGGTGACATATTTTTCCCTTTTTCAAACCAAATGGTACTATTGTTGGGTCGCATAATAATAAAAACTTGGTCCCCAACCTCATAAGTTTGATTAGGCCTATGTGATTTGGCATAACTCTTCTTTCTATATTGAGCTTCCTTTAATTATTTTCTAATCTAAATCACTTGATCCTCCATTTCTTGTACCAATTCATTCCCTACTATTAATTTCTCCTCCAGTTGTTCCCAACTTGAATGTGTCCTACATGGCCTCCCATACAAATCTTAATAAGGAGGCCTTTCGATCGAATTGTGGTAATTGTTACTATAGGTGAACTTTACCAATGGAAGGTACTTCTACCACTGAATCTGTTTATCAATAACATACATTCTAAGCTTCTTTTCCATAAATTTTATATCCTCTTTCAGTTTTTATTTTTATTTTTGAATTATATGTAATGCTCATGTTCAACAAATTCCCCAATGTTGACTGAAAACTTGTCCAAATCCTAGAGGTAAATCGATATCCTCTAGAAATGATTATTGTGGGTAATGCATATCGCTAAATAACTTCACTTATAAACATTGATGCCACATTGGTGACATCATAATTTTCTCTCAATAGGATGACATGAGAACTTTTGGTCAACTTATCAACTATGACCATAATGGCATTGTTCCTTTGTGATGTGAGAGGAAAACCAACATCACTTCCCAATTGGACATAGTAATTTCACACAGTTGTAGGAGTTTGGTTAGGTGGTGATGGTCATCTTTCATTTGTTGACATTTAAGGAACTTAGCAACAAACTAGAATATGCCACAGGTCATACTTGCTAAAAAAAAAGCTTATTCATGTCTGCATACATCTTCTTCACACTGGGATGTGCATAATAAAGTTTTCTATGGGATTCCTCAAGGATAGTTCTTCATATGTCTCATTCCTCAAGGATATACCTCCTTCCCTAAAATATCAATAGTCCATCTAGTTCATGGACATACCCCCCAAACTTTGGTTCTATTTACTTCCAATTTTGAAGTGCTAACATAACCTTAAAATACTAACTATCTCTAAATATTTTTTATACCACATGCTTTGTTAAATTGACCCTTAACGGTATGAGTATAAGATCTAGGTTCCTTTTCTTAGAGCATTTACCACCACATTCTCCTTTCCCTTGATTTACAAGATTCTAAAATCGTATTATCTCATGAATTCACTCAATTTCCTTTGTCTAACATTAAGATCCCTTTGAGTGAAGATATGCTTCAAGATTTCATGATCAGTCTTTAGCTCAAAGATCCTTGCAATGAGGTAATTCCTCCAAAATTTCAAAGAGAGTATCACAATTATAACTCGTATGTAAGGTAAAACTCTTTATATTTCGTCAGCTTCCTAGATGGATAAACAATTACTCCTCCTCCTTACATTAACACAACTTCTATCACATTAGTTTCAAATCGAAAACTACATCTAAAATTTCATGGTTTACATTTAAATATTGGTGGAACTCTTATAAAAAATTTTCTTCCATGTGGAATATTAGTTAAGGATTACTCAATGTGTGCTTAATGTACAATATATAGTTTTGGCCTCTTTGCATATTTGTGTTTATCTGAAAAATAAATAAGAATTATTTAATAATATTTAAAAAAATGTGAACGTGGTAAAGGTATTGTTTTGTTAAGATGTGAAGTTCTAATGTTAATGGCTTCGGTTACGCCACAAAGAGGGACTCACCAGTTCATGGAGAAAATTGGACATTGTTCATACCACTCAACATTTTCACTAAATAATGGACAGTGGACCCAAACCTGAATGTAGAGCTGCGACAACGCCCCATTGTTGCTATCCTTTTTTGTCTTATATTTCGAGAAGGATAGGCCCTTGACCTTGTAAAATACCTCATACTTTCCCTAGCCCCTACAAATTGTAGATGGTGGTAGTTACTCAGATGACCCGACCTCTAAGATTCCTTTTATGGAAATGGGGTCAAATTTTGTTGATCCTTTTCAAACTCTTCAAAAAATAACATGGACGAACCATTCTTTCCAACGATATAAATTTTTCTTCAATCAAAATCCGAGACCTTAAATACTCGGTCGATATCCATATGCCATGTCATCAAGACTACCTAAGTGCCTCCCATGTGGTCCCCACATGGTGCTCGCATGGCCCTTCAGGTTATCACATTATCCACTACCAATTCGTTCATGCCATTTCCATACTCTTGGTACGTATATATATACATCCCAAGAGTATAAGGGTGGGCCCCCTTCCAAACATAAATGTCAGGCGGGCCCCCTATTCCACCTCATCCCATAAATAAAATCCTAGGAATTTCCTTTGGATTTCTCCGTTGGAATCGCTAGGGAATAATCCTTCAGGTTTATATGGAAGTTCCATCTGGATGTTCTGCCACACGAACCTACTAGGAGTGCTCTATCATTCATAGGGTAAAAAATGAGCCATTTATGCCACGTCGTCCTGTGAATAGAATCCTAGAATTTTCTCTTTAATCCCCTTTGCAAATACGCTAGGATATCTTCGAGTTAAATTGTCACGGTTACGTGGAACACATACCCAAAATATTTTCCTCATTGGTTACAAACAACACTATACTACACTCAATCATATTGGAGGGGCCCCAATATTGCTACTTCATCTCGAGGTTAAAATCCCAATGATATTGCACTGAGATCCATAGGAATTCACCAAGGTGAACGCATCAGGGTTATGTCAGGGTCTCTCGATTTAGGGGTGATTTCATGGACCCAAATCACTTGGGTCATCCGATGGAGGGGGAGTGTGCTTACCAATCAATGATGGAGATTCAATGGTGGTTTCCCTACCAACATGCCCCATTGTGCCACATTGTCCTGATGGATAACTCTGGGGAGGATCTGCCATTGCCTCCACTTGAAACATATGGGGTAATTACTCTAGACAACATGGACAATGTTGATTCTTCCACACATCTAATGGCTCGGACATCCTCTCCTCCACACTTGGTGGTGGGGCTTGGCCATATGGGCATACGAGGTTCAAAGATTATTTCCTCCTAAGCCTAGGGTTTTCAACTCTAGCACATTTAACGAAATCAAATCTTTTATAAGTATATATGACTGAGCCTTTTCCCAAGGCCTCCATAGCAATGCGAACATTTTTTGTGGGACATATAGCTATCTCTCCTAAGCTTTTAGGGAGACTTGGTCTGACTCTTATTATTGCATGTAAGGGTATACATAGGTGCTTATGCACATATATTTATATATGCCTAGTGTTGTTGCTTTTGAGCTTTTTTCACAACCTCGACCCATATTGGCCTGCGACGCACAAAATTACACACACACCCATATAAATATATAAATAGGGCTACCCTCCTGATCTTATACATTATCAAATAAGGCTTGATGGCCAAATTTTTAGTTTCATATCACTAACAATAGAGATGTTTCCATTCAGTAACACTTAAGCCCATTGGAACTACATTTTATGTCTATTCATACATTTATTCATAAAGCATATCCATCCTTCCTGTGTTTGAAATTAATAGATTAAGGGTTAATGATCAAAATGTAGACATGCAATCTTAGTTTATAGATGCATTCAAGATTTTAGTTTACTTATGCATTTTACCAGAGATTTATCTATTAATTTTCATACTTAGGTCATCCATACAAGTTTGCATGTTCAAAGAACGCAAGCATAAACCCATTCTTAATATGATTACTCATGGGTTGACCTATCACTTGAACACAAGAATAGGGAATCCCATTTTAATAATTAATTTATTTATCATCACATTAAAAATGATAACTTTAGGAATTTATCTTATAAATGCATAACATAACTTATAAGAAAAACTATAGAACTTTCAATCATTTTAGTTTAAAATCCTCATCTGCCAACATTCTACAGTCATGTAGCATTTCTCAGAGCTACACATTGAATTTAAAAAAGGAAATCTTTAATTTCATATCTCTCATTTATATGCATCCATTTACAATAAAACAAATGGTTAAACTAAAGTCGAGACTTTAATTTTCCACCCAACCATAGACCTATTGTAGCCAAAATATCTTAGAATAGTCACCCTGAGCCAAATCCATGATCTAAGGGGAATTTATTCAATAGTTTCAGTAGGATGTCATAGCCAGACAAAAGAGGAAATGGATCACTCATAATATTAGGAAGTTTCTCAACTCTTTAGTAAACACCCTTAGTGGTTTCTCAACCAATTATTTGCAAGTACTCATTCCATTTTTCCTTATAATTTTATTGAGCTTCTCTAGGCCTCAAAATAACTTCATAGGCAATTTTCATTCCCTCCACTTCGTAGGTCTTTCCAACACTTCTCATGTGCTTCCCAAAGAATAATACCCAACCTGAGCATTATTGTGAAAATTCCCTTTTATAATTTCTCATGGGTGTCTCTTCATGCTCCTCTTGGACTCTTCCCTTTATTTTTATTTTTTTATTATTTTCATCATAAAATTAATTAAAGGTGCCAACTAACCCCACCTGGGTTTATCTCTCCTCTTACCTCTTATATCATGCATCTTTGGTCACACTCTTTAGGCCATTACATAAAAGTATACTTATTAATAATTCAAAGTATCGTTGCATTATGTAAATAAGGGGGGAAGCATACTAACAGCGTCACAATCCCCACCCCCTTCAAGGGAACATGATCCTTAGTGTTCTTATCAGTAAGGAAAAAAAATGAAGTGGGATTTATACCTAACTCTTAGATCAACTTATGTTGAAAAATATACAAGGCTATAGTTATGATGATTTACCTTAAACTTAATAACTGTTTGTGATGTATTTTTACTTTTCTTGATTATTTTCATATTTTCATATTTTTATGTTATTATCAGCAAACAACTATTAAAAATAAGAAAATCAGCAATACACAAGAATACGAGATATAGGATGTAAGCGAGGGAAAAAGCTTCTCCAGTTGAGAGGAAAACCCGCAAATCTCTTATCCTCTTATAGATTCTTCAAATGATGAATTTCAAGACATATAGACCAAGAAAAATTCCCTTCAAACACCAAGTCTTACCTCATTGATGATGCACTTCCTTTTTCCAGTCAAATCTCTTTGAGCTGCACAACTTTTACCCTAGCTAAAAAATTTCATCCTCTATTGCAAGTATGAAATTTTTGATCACTGCAACAACTACTGCCTACACACGTGTGAGAAAATCTAGGTCTTCCAAGGATTCCCTTGACATTTTCTTGAGTTTCTCCTTCTTATAGGGCTTGAGGATGACTTAATATACCTTCCTTCAATCTTTGTTCTACAATTTCTCCAAGTTTAATCTTGTTGGGTTTGTCTTATATTCTTTCCACGACTGATCACGCGCATGGGTAGACTTGGTTTTTGGTCCTTATTTTCCGGTGGGTGGACCCGCCCATGGTTTTGTGCATGGGTTTGCACATGGTTTTGGGGCATGATGGTTTTTGGCCCTTGGTATTTTGTAGATCCAGTCAAGGTAACTATGATTATGTTCTAATCCAGGGTTAATGGATTGGGGTTTATGTATGCTTCAGCATGTATATATATGTGTTGTAACACTAAAAGGAATATAATGAAAAATCAAGCTCGTCGTCCCGATTTGGGATCCAGGGGAAAATATTTGTGTTTATCTGTTTTATGTTTTATGCTCTCACTACTGTTTATTTTCTATCTTTAAGATTTGTTTGCAGATAATTTCTATACAGGGTTAAAACCTACATTTGGTATTGGAGCAGTTTCAGCTTCAAGGGGATGCCTTTGTTGCTGAGGGGTTTTTTTCTTGGGCCTGAGGTAGACCCTGTTTAGTGGGAGATCTGCGAGATAGATTCTTGCGGTGAAAGAAGATGGCGAGCGGTGGGAAGATAGAGATCGATAAATTTAATGGTCATAGTTTTGAGTTGTGGAAGCTCAAGATGGAGGATCTGCTAGTGGATAAAGATCACTGGATCGTGGTAGATCCGAATACTAAACCAACGGAAATGTCAGATGAACACTGGAAGAAACTGGAGCGGAAGCAAAGAGCACAATACGGTTGTGTGTCTCATATTCAGTATTGTTGAATGTATCTGGAGAAGCTATGGTGAAGACCTTGTGGGACAAGCTAGGGACCTTGTACCAATCTAAATCTCTGGTGAATAAATTGTTCCTGCGGAAAAATTTGTATAACCTGAGGATGAAGGATGGAGACTCGGTGACAAAGCATCTGAACGCCTTCAATACTATGGTAATTCAGCTGTCATCTGTTGATATTAAAATCTCAGATGAAGATAAGTGCATCAGTTTGTTGTGTTGTCTACTAGAATCGTGGGACAGTCTGGTTATTGCAATAGGTAGAAATACAACTACCTTGAATTTTGATGATATTGTCGTAGCCTTGCTGTCGAAGGAAATGAGATGGAGAAATATGGGGGGTCAGAATGGAGATGCCTTATCTATATGAGGAAGGTCCCAAAATAGAAACAAGAATAAGGTTTCGAGTGGGAGATCTAAATCTCCTGGAAAGTTTGTAAAGGTGTGATGGAAATGCAGAAAGGAAGGGCACTACAAAAAGAACTACAGATCTAAGGCTCCTGAGAAAGGAAAGGGATCTGATGATGATCCTTCTGTAGAGGCAAAAACCACCTCGGATGAAGGCGGGGATGTTTATTTGGCTTCTTCTTCAAATATACATGTAGATCATGAGTCATGGTTGATTGAATCGGGTGCATATTCTCACTTCACTCCCCATAAGGAGTGGTTTTGCCAGTATGAGAAATATTATGGCAGTGATGTCTTCCTAGGGGATGATAGGAAGGCCAGAATTGTCAGACGTGGAAAAGTCAAGTTGAAGCTGCAAGGTGGAAGGATTAGAACACTTCCTAGTTTTCTTCACATTCCTGCATTGGCCAAAAATATGATTTCTGTAAGAAAGATGGATGATGCAGGTGTAAAAACAGTGTTCGAGAAAGATACTTGTAATATGGTTCGGGGAGCACTGGTATTAATGCGGGGAGTTCAAATTGGAACTCTTTACAAGCTTCAGGGCAGCACTGTTATTGCTGGGTGCAACAGTTTTGTGGTTTCCTAAAGTGAAGCTGAAGCCCGGGATACATCATTAACCCACTTTCACTCCATATGGTGCACATAAATGCATTCTCACAGTTTTTCCCAAATAAATTCACAATCTGGGCACTCACAATAATCTCAGCTGGAAATTTAAATAAAATGGTGCAGAAGCTATCTTCCTTCAATGGTTAAAACCATACAATGCAACCCAATCAACTTCACTATGGGTAATGTTTATAAGTTCTCATAAATCTCAAGCGCTCGTATCTGTATCACCACTTCTAAAAAAAACTTAACTATTGGTTGAGACCCCCTTTTTGAAGTATTGCAACTGATGCTTCACACCCCTTGAGCAATACCTACCTTAACCTTAGGATCATAAAATGCATCAGACCTCTGACATAAGCACTAAATCAATAGCGCTTAGCTATTTCTACGTTCACTCCTTGACTATTGCATAAATGTAATAAAAGCAACCTTTTGGCCCTTGGAGCCCCTTTTTCTTATATCCTTAATTATATTTGAAATAACGTTCAACCCCATCGAATGAGTACTCAAGTCTTCAACTTGAGAATACTGCCATTAACCCTTCGGCGTAATCACTTATCAACATATTAAAACATTCAGCCCTAGAACTCAATATGTACGCATATCACTTAATTCCACAACTAGATCCTATGGTTAAACCCCGATATGATAATTTACGGCATTAGTCTATAACACATATCAGTTCATGATTCACATTTTATTTATAACCAATCGCATAAACCATACTCGTTAATATTTATTCTCATAACCTTGCGGGCCCCACAACTTCACTGCGTACCTTATTAAACTTAGACCACCATCTGATGGTGATAAGCTTGTCGCGTTCCATCCAAGAATTCGATGGCATATAATGAATATCGCGCAACTAAAGTGAGAGGGCGTTAATCTTCAAAAATTGCGCGATGTGAGCGGATTTACAAAACCGCCTTAATCCACGTGTCCATCGACTAGTGGGATCGTGTTTTTTTTGACAAATTTCTATACCACCTTTCCAACGCGTGATACTTCCAGTATTTGTGTCCCCGGTTTCACTGTTCACGATCGGTTCCACGCCTTTCGACTCACAGTTCCATTATTCTGGTTCTGTTCTTCCTTGCATAATTCCGCCCTCCTTTGACGCCTTCACTGGTTCTGTCCACTTCCAAGCTCCGCTACGACACCTCTGCGATTAACTCCAATTCTACTATGATTCGAATTACCGATCTCCCTTTGTGCATTCGGGGTTCTATAAAGGTGATGTAGCGTGAATTCATTATGCCATAGTCTGTGACGGAGCTCACAGACCTGCTTCTGATCATCCAAGGCAAGATTTCTATGGTTTAATGACCCTGTAATGCATTCAAACAGTCACTATCGGTGGGTTCTAACTCCGCTTAATAATCACTATGTCTCAACCAGCCTTTAACCTTGGATTCTTATTTCGCCACGGATTCATAGCAGGTTATGAATTCCCTCGTTAACATTGTTTCTTATGAAACTCGTCAACTTGCTTCTACACCATAAATACTTAATCGGGCAACAAAATTCAACAGAATTCTCAATTTGACTCCAAACCTTTCACGGTAGTTGACACTCATCTTGCTATATATATAATCACATGAATATAACTTGCAGAATTTAAACCAGGCATCTTAACAAGCCTATGTCTGAAAGTTAGACACCAAATCCATCCTTGAACATAGAGGTTCGACCAGCTCATAGAAACACAATTATTCTTCACAACGCATTCAGTCAAGAATGCATATATATATATTTCATACAGTGAATACATCAACTCAACTCATTCAATTACATACAAACACAACGATTCCATAACCGTATAGCTCGAAATTGGAAATTAACTTAGAAATCAATTCTTCTATTAATCACGCAACCCTTACATGGAAATCTCCCCTCTCGTCCTGATTTTCAATTCAATGGCCTCCTACTATCTTCACTAATCTGTCCTTCACACTCTGAATAGCTTTTGAACTCTGAACCCTATATTATTCTTCATGCTTACAGTTATACAAGTGATGACCTGAATCAATTCAGGTCCCTTACAGCTCGACAAAGACTCTTAAACTTCCTAAATCCTAAATTTAGACTCAAACCCTCGAATAATTGAAACTAACTCTTCTCCTACCTAACTCAATAAGCTTCCCTCATGTCCTCTAGCGGGCTAGAAAAAATTTACAACTCCTCATTCATTTTACTCAAAACATTAACATTTACATGAAAATTTAAAAGCAGGAGACCCCCTATGTCTCATAAAAATACAAAGTGCTTCATTGTGACTAACGCCCCTGCATCAGACTCCCAAGGTTCAATTTGTTCATGATCTCCTGATCATGTGTCCTTAATCTCTGCCTCGCGGGTCCCATACTTTGTTTTGTTGTTGTCCAACAACTGCATCATCTTTCATCTGCATTTCTCCAGGTCTCCAAATCTTGTTCTGCAATATGCCCCTAGCTATACTTTCACATTCTACTCCTGTATTTCCTTTGATAAAATTCTTATGCTTTCTTGTTGTTGTCTGCTGCTTCTGAGTCACTCTCATCATCAGTTTTCTGATGTGTTCAATTTCTTTTTCCATCTTATCTTCCATCTGGAAATTCCTCTTCCCACTGCTGCTGCTTCCAAATTCTGTAGCTGCCAATATCGTGGCTGTAATTATTTTTATTTCTGCAGATGCCATCCCCAATGTTGCGTCCTCCCAAACTTCCTGTCCCTCTGCAACATTTTTGTTTTGCTCCTCATCTACAAATTTATTTTCAGTGTCTGCAATCTCTTTTTCCAATGTTTCTAGCAAACATTTCAGCCACTCAAATTGCACTTGCTTCATATCCTCAACAGGCTGCACATTAATTTCAGCATCTTCTTCTTCTTCTTGGGCAATCTTCAGCAATTGCCTTTCATCTCCTTGGTTGATTTTGGCAATCAAACCAAGTTCTCCCACCATTTTATTCTCATCTTCTATCAGAATGGAACTTTGATTCTTCATCACTGTGTCAGCTTTAACATTCTACTCCATAGTCTGCTCTCCAATATTCTCTTGGTTCTTCAAACAAATCAGCTCTTCCTTGTCATCAATGAAAATTTTCTTCATATGAGACATGGATGTCTCATATTTTTTCTTCTGGAGAAAATTATCCTCTCCCATGAAAATTCCAAATGATGGATTGCCTTCTGCCATTCCTGTAAACATAAACAAACTATCAGTGCTAAAATCACAAGACCCACTGGTCTCATTTACTGGTCCAGTCACCAAACTTTCTCTCTGTAGGTCCAAGTCTGTTTCAAGACTCAAAAAACCTCCATTATCTTTCTCTTCAGCTGTCAGAGCTATCTCCACTGCTCCAATCACCATGTCAAAATGATGATCCTTCACTATGTTTTCAGCCAACATAGTTTCTCCTTTCTTCAATTCTATGACAATTTTCAATTGTTGTTCCTCTTTGCCTGCATCATTAACACATTAATCAGCATCATTAAAATTACAAGGTATCAATGCTTCTTCTTCCTCAGACAACACATTAGTATGTTGTTCTGAAATTTTTTCCAAATCTTTTGCCAGCATCTCAGTATGCTTATTTGCATTCCTTATGAGACTGTCAGCTAGTCTCTCGTTCTCTCTATCATCTGCTTCATGAACACTATCCATGAAGACCTTCCTGCTTTTCTTCTTCAGCAAACTATTATGTGCATAGATACTCTGCTTCTCCAATTCTCTTCTTTGGAAATCCAGCCTTCTATACAACTCAACAACTTCAATTGGAGTAGATTTTGGGAACCTTACACAACCCTTTATACCTCTCCTTGTTCTTGACCAATCATCTGCTGGTCCTCCATCCTCTACTTCAAAATTCTTCTGAGTATTCTCATTGGACTCTTCAGTCTTCATCTCTCCGTGAGATCTCACTATCTCAGCATTGATCTGAACAGATTTCAGATTCAATTTCTCTTTCTCAACAAACTTTAAAGTTTTCTCTCCTCCCTGTGATGTACCTGCAAACATACACAATTCTTTAGTTTTCAAATCACAAGACTTTTCAGTCTTGGTTGCTTTCTCAAGCACTCCTTGAACAGATCTGCATGTGGAATCTTCAATTTCCATCCTTGCCTCAAGAACTCTGAGTTCCTCCTTCTCTGGAGACCCTTCCATCACCTTACAATTGTCAGATTCACAAATACAAGTCTGTACATCATCCAACTGATCTGGACTTGTCCAATGATTCAGGAAATCCTCGATGATATCCTCTTCAGCAAGACAAGCTTCTTGCTACCCCAACTCTTCACCATGAATCACAATACCTCTTGTAGATCCCCACTCTTCATTTGTACTCTATTCTGCTTCACAAGAAAGAACTTTCTTCTTCAACTCAGCTGCTCAGAGTTCTTCTTTCAGGAAGGAAATCTCCCTGTTCGCCACCTATAAAATTTGTTTTAGCAAAAGGTGGCTAAGACTTTTTTTGAGCCTTCAAGGAAAAAATTTCAATGCTAAAAATTGTTGGCTCTTAAAAAATCTAGAAGGCCTCATGCCTCTGTCCAAAATATTCATTGCTGTTCCCATTTTATACTTAGAAATTATGCTAATTTCATGAGAAGAAACTGCTGTAAAACCACCATTCTTCCTCTCCCCCTCTTCCAAACTTACCTTCATTTGCTCCCCTTTTTCTCCATAAAAACCCCTTTGTTTTCATGATTTCTTTTCTTCCCCTCATGAAAATCACTTTTATAAGAGTAAGACCCATTCTTTAGCTTTACCGAAACCTCAAAAAACCATCGAAAACTCTGAAAATTTCATAAAAAGCAAAGTTTCATTCCTATGGACTTAAGCCCCTTGGGCTAAGTCCTAACCACTTCCCCCACATGCCCTTTCCCCGGAACCAGGTGCTAGTCCCATCGGCACTTATCGCATCGGAATAAATCAAATGAGCGCATATGTTTTGTTACACAAAAACCCCGATGTGATCGGCTCCCTTTGATATAACTCCAGATCTCATGTTTCTTTTGAAAAACCAAGAGTTATTACCCCGAGCGCTAATCGCATCGAAAATATTCAAGTGCACAGGTCTTGTTGTTGTGTTTAAAAATTGCGATGCGATCATCCTTGTATTATAAAACCCCGATCGCATCATATTTTATATATATCCTCTGGGCTCGCCTCCGGCGCTTAATACCTTTTGTTTTCCTTCCCTGATCCGTTTTTTCCTTTGCAAAGTCGAAAAACCCATTTATCCTAACTTTTGGTCTAAAGGCCAAAAGCACATGTTAAATATTTTAATGGGTAGATGGAAAGACCGATCGCGCAATCGTAGTCAGGGAAATCCAATGGGGTGATCGAAGAGGCCGCATCAAAAGTTCCGATGCGATTAAACCATAAAGCCTGCCTCGGCACTTAAACCTTGTGATATTTCGGTCCCGATCCATCTTTTCTTTTGTAAATTCTTGAAACCCACCTTTCCAAAGTTTTAACTTAAAAACCCAAAGCACGTGTTTTAATATAAAAATGGGTAGATTAGAAAGACCGATCGCGCAGTCGTAATCAGAGTTTTCACAATGGTTAGATTGAAAGAACCGCATCAAAGTTCCGATGCGATTGGGTCTTGTGTGTTAAAACATCCCCCCGCCTCCATTTCATATGAATTATGCCCAGGACTGAGTGTTGAAGTCCCAAGCGCTGAAATCACATCGCAATATTTTTAAATGGGTTGATTGAAAGACCAGGCCCGATGGACCGATTGCGATTGGCCCTTTTTGTTTTATGCACACCCCGGGCATATTACATTTCGTAAAGACCACAGGCCCCGCAGTCGGGCGCCTATCATATATGTATATCCCGATCCATTAAAAACCTTTGTTTTTGTTGAAAACTTTGGGTTTCATATGTTATAAAGATTTTTCCGCCGGTCCACTCTAGAACTAATCCCCGCCGTTGATCGAACGCCGATCAAACGGCCATCGCTCCGTCGCATTAGTGATTTCAATCGCATCACAAGGTTTAATCACATGCATTGTGTTCGTCCCTCCAATCGGCCAGTCCTCCGATTCATTTCCCACCGTCGATCTGATCCTCAGATCGACGAACATCGCTTTATCGCATCGCAATTTCACATCGGCGCCATTTAAGTCTTGCCCCCGATTGCGATCTTCCGATTAGATCTGGACCATGCACATGTCCAAATCGGACGGCCCAGATCTTTTTCGCATGTTTCCGTTGCCCTCCGCTTCTATCAAAGGGTTTTTCAAAAGGGTAGTCTCCACCATTGATCACGCGCGATCAACGGTTTTCTGTTCTTTACTTTCCGTGCTCTTCTTTAACCTCCTTTGAATAAATCTCCATCGTTGGATGAAGCCATCCAACGGCCACGATATTTCTCACCTTCTGAAGCAGTTTTCACCTAATGACACAAGATTTCTTAACTATTTTTGTGTTTTGCAGGTGTTTTAAATGGTTCTCCATGGTATTGAAGAGAAAGGCCGAAGGCCGGGAAAGACGTTTCGTGTGCCTTCTATACATTAAAAGAAGCCATCCGCCGGGCTCCATTCCACGTTTTATCAATGCTTTATGGGCACCGATACCATAAAGAGCACTGTGTGGCCTTGCACATCGACAAGACACTGTGTTTAAAACAATATTTAAAAGAGTATAAGTTTGAAGAATAGGGCGCCGCAGAGAAGAAGATTGAAAATAGGTTTAGGGAATTAAGGTTAAGAATAATTATCAAAATCCTAATGGATTAAAACACAGTAAAAATAAATCATAAGTGTTTAAACTGACAGAAAGGCTTCCACCACCTGCATTTGAGGCGGATTGATTCCTCAGCTAATACAAGAGCCACCTGTTGCCTCAAACCATTCAAAACAGAGGCCAAAGTTATTGATTAAAGAAATATCTGCCTCTAGCGCTGCCAAGAAGTTAATTCTGCCATAGGAAGCTAATGCAACAAATATCTTCAGGATTACTCCACGTTATGCAGAGCCTTGACACCAACAAAGCTCCCACCGAGTTTAAATATTAATTGTAAAACAGTTAGTGCAGTAAAACACCTGTAAAACTTCTTCATCAAGCCTTTCAAAGGTCAAGAAGTCATCACTCTGTATTAATTGAACTTAGAAGATATTTTATCCTTTTCTACCTCCTCATTTCTTCTATAAATACTTCTGAAGAAGATGAGATGTTGGTTGGTTGTTGTTTGATCACAAGTTGTAATACTGAAACTCTCTGAAATAAATACATAGTCCGTTGAAGTTGAAGAAAAAATTGATGTCTTGAAGGCCTTGATGATATTGTTGCATGCTTGTTCCTGAGAAGGCTCTATCATTGGATCCATGAGCTTGGCTATTGCTGAAGTATTCTGAACTGTTTTATGTTTTCCCCTGTTTTCATTATGTTCCATAATTTCTTACTACAGTAGGATAGAAAGTATTAGGCTAAGAAATGACTCTTGGAAGCACCTTAGACCTGTTCATCCTTCACTGTTTCATGTTTTCTTCTGCTGAAGTATTTTAGAGGCTTTAAAATTACTCTTTAGTCTTCATGCTTGTTTATTTCCTTAATATTTTGAACATTTGGTTTCAACATGATTTATGGTTCTCCTTGCTTGTCTGCTCCCACTTAAAAACTGTTATTGAAGTCTCCCTTTGAAGTTCTTTGCTTACAGTGAATCAAAGAGGTCTGTTTTGATCTTTCCCTTTGTCCTCACTTAAACAGTTGGCTTTAAGGTCGTTATAATTATGATCATAGATGTTTTTAGGTGTTCCCTCTTCTATGATTGTGATTATCAGTAAATCTTTTATGTTTCTAAGTCCTTTAAACTAAAATCTTTGAGGAAATAGGGTGTTCCCTGAATCTTAGATTTCATTTTAAAAGTTTTTTTGAAATCATTATTTGCTTAAAGGTGTGATTTGTAGAATTCATGGTTAGCCCTGTCTATCAAAGAGCTCTTTATTTGTTCAAATTATGCTTTTGAATTCCCTTTGTTGAGAATTAAACCTCTCTTTCCAAATCATTAATGTTCATCTCATTCCAAAAAACAAAAGGATCCTGTGGCCAAGTTAGATTTGCCCTTTGATATCCCATATCCATTGATGAGTGTGTTATGACCTTTTCTTGACTCCATTCCCCAATGAAACATATATTTTTCTGTCCTATATATCTTTCCTAGGCCTTTCATGTTCTGATGTATCATTCCAACCAAACAAACAAACAAACAAACACCTGCACTTAATAACTAGTCTAAAACCAATACTCTAAGCACACAACATAAACCTTTGCAAACAAAATTTTGAGAGATCCCTCTCTGAGAATAGGAGGACTAGATCATGTAATTGTAAATATTGGTTCTGATGTTGCCTTGTCTTTTGATTTTCCAAACTATCAAAACACAGGACACCAACATAATGGCGATCACGGTGGGACATACTGAGAATATAGTGGTTTGAAAACCTTTCTTCAAACTTTTTAGGCCTAGTATAACATAAGTAACCTTATTCAAGCACTACCTAACGAATTGTAATCATGATAGGACTTTTTGAATCAGTGACAAACTAATTAACCCTTAGGATTCTCATAAAGCCTTATCAAACCTTGAAGATTTCAGTTACCAAGCCATAAGAGTAAACTCTGTACGATTTGACACCCTAGCTAAGTGTTAAATCAGACTTAGAACACTCTCTTAACCTATAAGACCAAAATAGCTCAGAAAACCCAAAAAACATTTTAGTTTGGCTTCATAATAAACATGGTGGTGGAACCATAAAACATTTTACCTTTACAAAAGCTAAAAATTTTCCACTGGCCTCTAGTAGCCCTATTACCCTTCCAGTCCTTGTAGACTCCCTTGGGTATGCATTGAGCAAACCCAATCATGCTGTTGGTGGACAACAAAGTTCAAAATCTTCCACCTGGCGACTCCACAATCCCAAAAGACCTAATGACTCCAGTAATAGAAGACTCTGAACAATCTATAGAAATGCAACTAAGTCCCATAGCAGAGTTTCGTTGTGGAATATCAAGTATAATGGTAAAGCTTAAATGTAGGGACCTTCCAAAGGTTGTTCTTCTCAGCTCGCAAATCAATGCTAAACCTGAACTTAAGAATTTTTTTTTAGAATTGGTGGTTGAAAAGTATGAAACTAAAATTGAAATTTTAAACTCACAAGGAAAATTATACCAGTTCAGAGACCCTAAAACATTTTTGGAAAGTATCCCTCCCCCAAAACAAAGAGAAATTTCACTGCCTTTTGAGGTGCAGGAAAAGGATGAATATGATTTCAAGAGCTACACTGAAGATGCAGTGAAACAAGCTGTCAAGGATGTAGATAGCCTACCAGTCATGAAAGGCCTAAAAGAAGAAAGTTTAGATCATGTTTTTTCTTATCTTATGGCAGAATATATGGAGGCCCTGATTGGCTCAAGTTCCCAATCATTGACTGTTTGCAAGAGCCAGATACATCAGGAGTGGTCACCACTGGTGGTGGCCTTGGTTTTAAAGACCCACATTCAAAGTACCCTATGGTTATCTCTGACAAGCAGTGAGATTTTCTACCCCTTTTTGTCACTACTTAACTGGCTACATTGGAACTATTGTACTATATAGAGCTGAACTTTTTCAAGATTTAGATTAGGTTAGATAGGAATGTCAATAAAGCTTAGCTTTGAGCATTTAGCTGGTTGTTGAAAGAAAATAAATATATATATATATATATACAAAAACAATAGAAAGGAGAAAAGAGGGCAGATTGTAAAACAAGAAAGGTATAGCCCCATACCAAAAAAGAGAAATAAATTCTTAAAGTGTGCAAGCTCAAATGCCACACCTAAAAAACACACTTCTAGTTAGTCAAACAGCCTAATCTTTACTAATTAGTTTTAAATTTTCTGTTGATAGGGTAGTGAATTTGATTTTCCAAACTGTTTAATCTTGGCTTATCAATAGATAGATTAGGATAGAAATCAAAGGTTCAAACATACTCAAAATATGAACCTAACATTTAAAAAAGAGAATGACTCAAATCTGTTTTGTTTTCTGAGTCAAAAAGGATAAAAATATGGTTCTAATTAGCTCAAAATCTGAACCCGATGGCAAAGGAAAAACAACTCAAATAAAGTCAAAACAGAGCTGTAAAAAGATGAATGAAGTGCTTTGAATTTTTAATCATAAACCTTCATCATTTTGTTTTAATTTTCTGCAAATAATAAATCTATGTGCAGCTTGTTTTTATGCCATAGATCAGCATCAATTTAGACTATTCAATCCTAACTTGTATGTTTTTTAATTTCTGCTTTAGCAATTAGAGAATAAAAATCTGTTAGACTGTTTAATCCTAACGGATTAGTAGATTAGGTAGAGAAGCATATGGGCTCAACTGCTTAATCTGAGTCCATGAAGAAATAAGTAGTAGTAATAGATTAGATTTTTTGCTTTCAAAAAGAATAAAATGTTGAAAGAGATTTTTCCAATCCAAGTGCACTCTAAGGAAGAAAAAATGTTAGATCAGCAGGATTGGGTAGGTAGAAAGCTTGTCGATGAAATATTCATTGTTTTCCATGGCTTTTAGCATTTCCAGAGCAAAAGAATATCACTCAATCAAAGAAAGATAGCCCAATGGATGAGGCAACTGATCAGCATCTCAGAGAATGCAAGTCTGAAATTCTTGATGCCTTCAAGAAGGCATCAACCCCAAGTGGAGCCACTGTTAGGCACCTATAATTTTTTTTTTAGAAAAAGGTGGCTAAGACTTTTTTTGAGCCTTCAAGGAACAAATTTCATTGCTAAAAATTGTTGGCTCTTAAAAACTCTAGAAGGCCTCATGCCTCTGTCCAAAATCTTCATTGTTGTTCCCATTTTATACTTAGAAATTCTGCTAATTTCATGAGAAGAAACTGCTGTAAAACCACCATTCTTCCTCTCCCCCTCTTCCAAACTTACCTTCATTTGCTCCCCTTTTTCTCCATAAAAACCCCTTTGTTTTCATGATTTCTTTTCTTCCCCTCATGAAAATCACTTTTATAAGGTTAAAGACCCATTCTTTAGCTTTACCGAAACCTCTAAAAACCATTGAAAACTCTGAAAATTTAATAAAAAACAAATTTTTATTCCTATGGACTTAAGCCCCTTGGGCTAAGTCCTAACCACTTCCCCCACATGCCCTTTCCCTGGAACCAGGTGCTAATCCCATCGGCGCTTATCGCATCGGAATAAATCAAATGAGCGCATATGTTTTGTTACACAAAAACCCTGATGTGATCGGCTCCCTTTGATATAACTCCAGATCTCATGTTTCTTTTGAAAAACCAAGAGTTATTACCCTGAGCGCTAATCGCATCAGAAAGATTCAAGTGCGCAGGTCTTGTTGCTGTGTTTAAAAATTGCGATGTGATCATCCTTGTGTTATAAAACCCCGATCACGTCATATTTTATATATATCCTCTGGGCCCGCCTCCGGCGCTTAATACCTTCTGTTATCCTTCCTTGATCCGTTTTTTCCTTTGCAAAGTCGAAAAACCCATTTATCCTAAATTTTGGTCTAAAGGCCAAAAGCACGTGTTAAATATTTTAATGGGTAGATGGAAAGACCGATCGCGCAATCGCAGTCGGAGAAATCCAATGGGGTGATCGAAGAGACCACATCAAAAGTTTCGATGCGATTAAACCATAAAGCCCGCCTTGGCGCTTAAACCTTGTGATATTTCAGTCCCGATCAATATTTTCTTTTGTAAAGTCTTGAAACCCACCTTTCCAAAGTTTTAACTTAAAAACCCAAAGCACGTGTTTTAATATAAAAATGGGTAGATTAAAAAGACTGAACGCGCAATCACAATCGGAGTTTTCACAATGGTTAGATTGAAAGACCCGCATCAAAGTTCCAATGCGATTTGGTCTTGTGTGTTAAAACTTGCCCCCTCCTCCATTTCATATGACTTATGCCTAGGACCGAGTGTCGAAGTCCCAAGCGCTGAAATCACATTGCAAGATTTTTAAATGGTTTGATTGAAAGACCAGGCCCGATGGCCTAATTGCGATTGGCCCTTTTTGTTTTATGCGCGCCCCAGTCATATTACATTGCATAAAGACCACGGGCCCCACAGTCGGGCGCCTGTCATATATGTATATCCCCATCCATTAAAAACCTTTGTTTTTGTTGAAAACTTTGGGTTTCATAGGTTATAAAGATTTTTCCGTCGGTCCACTCTAGAACTAATCCCCGCCGTTGATCGAACGCCAATCAAACGGCCATTGCTCCGTCGCATCGACGATTTCAATCACATCGCAAGTTTTAATCGCATGCATTTTGTTCGTCCCTCCGATCGGCCAGTCCTTCGATTCATTTCCCACTGTCGATATGATCCTCAGATCGACGGACAGCGCTTCATCGCATCGCAATTTCACATCGGCGCAATTTAAGTCTTGCCCCCGATTGTGATCTTCCGATTAGATCTGGACCATCCACGTGTCCAGATCGGACGGCCTAGATCTTTTCCACATGTTTCCGTCGCCCTCCGCTTCTACCAAAGGGTTTTTCAAAAGGCTGGTCTCTATCGTTGATCACGCGCGATCAACGATTTTAAGTTCTTTACTTTCCGCGCTCTTATTTAACCTCCTCTGAATAAATCTCCACCGTTGGATGTAGCCATCCAACGACCACGATCTTTCTCGCCTTCTAAAGCAGTTTTAACCTAATGACGCAGGATTTCTTAACTATTTTTGTGTTTTACAGGTGTTTTAAATGGTTCTCCATGGTATTGAAGAGAAAGGCCGAAGGCCGGGAAAGACGTTTCCCGTGCCTTCTATACATTAAAAGAAGCCATTTGCGGGGCTCCATTCCACGTTTTATCAACGCTTTATGGGCTCCGATACCATAAAGAGCCCTGCGTGGCCCTGCACATCGACAAGACACTGTGTTTAAAACAAGATTTAAAAGAGTATAAGTTTGAAGAATAGGGTGCGGCAGAGAAGATTGAAGACAAATTTAGGGAATTGTGGTTAAGAATAATTATCAAAAGCCTAATTCCCTGGCTTAAAACACAGTAAAAAGAAATCATAAGTGTTTAAACTGACAGAAAGGATTCCACCACCTGCATTTGAGGCGGATTGATTCCTTAGCTACTACAAGAGCCACCTGTTGCCTCAAACCATTCAAAACAGAGGCCAAAGTTATTGATTAAAGAAATATCTGCCTCCAGCGCTGCCAAGAAGTTAATTCTGCCACAGGAAGCTAATGCAACAAATATCTTCAGGATTAATCCACGTTATGTAGAGCCTTGAAGTCAACAAAGCTCCCACTGAGTTTAAATATTAATTGTAAAACAATTAATGTAGTAAAACACCTGTAAAACTTCTTCATCGAGCCTTTCAAAGGCCGAGAAGTCATCACTTTGTATTAATTGAACTTAGAAGATATTTTATCCTTTTATACCTCCTCATTTCTTCTATAAATACTTCTGAAGAAGATGAGATGTTGGTTGGTTGTTGTTTGATCACAAGTTGTAATACTAAAACTCTCTGAAATAAATACATAGTCCGTTGAAGTTGAAGAAAAAATTGATGTCTTGAAGGCCTTGATGATATTGTTGCATGCTTGTTCTTGAGAAGGCTCTATCATTGGATCCATGAGCTTGGCTATTGCTGAAGTATTCTGAACTGTTTTATGTTTTCCCCTGTTTTCATTATGTTCCATAATTTCTTACTACAGTAGGATAGAAAGTATTAGGCTAAGAAATGACTCTTGGAAGCACCTTAGACCTGTTCATCCTTCACTGTTTCATGTTTTCTTCTGCTGAAGTATTTTAGAGGCTTTAAAATTTCTCTTTATTCTTCATGCTTGTTTATTTCCTTAATATTTTGAACATTTGGTTTCAGCATGATTTATGGTTCTCCTTGCTTGTCCGCTCCCACTTAAAAACTGTTATTGAAGTCTCCCTTTGAAGTTCTTTGCTTACAGTGAATCAAAGAGGTCTGTTTTGATCTTTCCCTTTGTCCTCACTTAAACAGTTGGCTTAAAGGTCGTTATAATTATGATCATAGATGTTTTTAGGTGTTCCCTCTTCTATGATTGTGATTATCAGTAAATATTTTATGTTTCTAAGTCCTTTAAACTAAAATCTTTGAGGAAATAGGGTGTTCCCTGAATCTTAGATTTCATTTTAAAAGTTTTTTTGAAATCATTATTTGCTTAAAGGTGTGATTT